>PVJO010028729.1:0-17721 GCA_004026905.1 Hystrix cristata
TTAATCATTTAGAGAGTGACTGTCTACAGGTTGGCCAAACAAGGTTGTTTAGCCCTGAATTTACACAATCACATTCCCCTTCAAGAATGAACACAGGAGATTTTCAAGGATATTCAATTTGACCCAGAAGTCTACAGCTGTTGTCCTAAGCTTGTGTTCACCCAGTTTACAGAAAAAAAAAAAAAAAAAAAAAAAAAAGAGAGAGTTCTACAAGGCTGGAGCCACCCCAAACACATAATTATTTCATGGGAGCAGAAGTACTCCTCAAGCCCTGAAGGTTACAAAGCTGGGATTTTGGACAGAGACCTGATAACGCGGAGCCCTGAACACCAGCTAACTCAGAGGCTGACGCCTGCTTTGTGGGCGCCAGGTCTGACCCCTTTTCCTGAGTCCCCTCCAGTTGCTCAAGCTGGAGTACTCTCCCGCTTTCCCTCCTGTCTTTGGTGAAGGGCCAGCCTAATCTTTGTTGGCTCCTCAAACTAAAATCCCTTACCATTTTGTCTTACTTTTTTAATTAAAGCTCTTTCTTATAAATGTGTGCTTAGCTTTAATTTCCATTACTACTAAAAGTAGGAACCCTGCTAGCCAGTATCAATGGTGGTGCCGGCAAAACTCTGAAGAGTACCCAATCCACTGGGCCAGGTGTAGCCCAGCTGTGCAGTGCCTGCCTGGCAAGCGGGGGGCCCAAGTTTAATTCCTGGCACCAAAAAAGAGAAAAGCAAACTCTACCCAGAGAGCCGAGAGTTGTGGTACATCCCAGTAATGCCAGCCCTCTGGAGGCCAAGGCAGGAGCACTGGAGGTGTGAGCCCAGCCTGGGTAACTTGGTAATTGATGATGCCTTGTCTCAAAATTAAAAAAAAAAAAAAAATGGAGTTTTTTGAGGAATCTCCACACTGATCTCCACAGTGGTTGAACCACCCTACAGTCCCACTAATATTGGAGGAGCATTCCTCTTGGTTGATTTATTGATAATAGCTGTTCTTTCTAGAGTGAGATTGAATCTTATCATTAAGTTTTGATTTGCATCACTTGAATTACCAGTGATGTTGAATTCTTTTTCATATTTTTATTTGGTATTTTTATTTCTTCATCTGAGAAATGTAGGTTCATTTCAGATGCCCATTTTTGGATTGGGTCTTTAAATTTGGGGGGTTTGATTTTTTTGAGATCTTTATATATTCTAGACGTTAGACTTTTGTCTGAAGGACATCTAGAGGTTCCATTTGACCCAACTATTTTTCTGCTTAATATTTTCCCAGAAGAATTAAAAACATCATACCATAGTGATATATGCACAACCATGTTTGTAGCAACACAATTTGTAATATCTAAGTCTTGGAAACAACCCAAATGCCCAGCAACTAATGAATGGCTAAAGAAGATGTGGTTTTTCTACACAATGGAGCACTACTCTGCTATAAAAAAGGATAAATTAGAGTCATTTTTAGGTAAATGGATGCCCCTTGAGAACATACTCTTAAGTGAAATAAATCAGACACTCATGAGTACATATTGAATTGTTTCTCTGATATGAGAAACCATAAGTGTAAGTAAGGACAAAGAGGTATAGTAGATATCATGTAAAAGAAAGATAATATTAAAAAGACAGGAGAACTAGCAAGGAAGGAGAGGGAAAAGAAGGAAAGGAAAAAGAAGAGAAAGAAGAAAGGGGGAAAACTTTTAAAAAATGGAAAGTCCTAGGGGTGTAGATTAGTCTGAAGGACCTGGGTTCAATCCTTACTATTGCCCCTACCCCCCAAAAAAGAAAAGTAAACACCCAGAAATTTGCACAATTATACTAGGTTACCTTCAGAGATTAAACAATTTAATAGATACTATTTTAGTATGTTTCATTTCATTGCCTTAAGCTGATTAGTATTTTATTTAACTTAATGAATTAAATTAAAATTGGAGAAGAGATTGTTCAAAGGACACAAAATTTCAGCTATAAAGAGAACTACGTTCAAGAGATCTATGGTACAACATAGCGAATATAGTTAATAACAATATATGGTATATTGAAAATTGCTAAGAGAGCAAATTTTATGTAAGTTCACCACATTAAAGTATGTGAAGTAATGGATATACTAGGTTGATTTAACCACACCTCATCTTATGCATATGTACTTCAAAACATTATGTTGTATAAAATTACATACACAATTTTTGACAAATAAACATGAAAAATTAAACTAGAAATACATAATTTAAAAATCAATAAAAAAAACTTTTCTAAGGGAACCAACAGAAAGCAATTGAGGTCATGATACGGAACTTAAATATAAGGTTTTTTTAAATGGCTTAAATTTATTTGGAAAAGAGAAATATTCATACACACATACACAGAATACGTTTTTTAAAAGATACAAATGGGAAAGGCATGTGAAAAAAGCCATGAAATGTATGAATAACTATACAATATCAACAAGTTTATTGATATTATTTGGGTTAAATTCTCTCCCAACACAATGGCTAGTAGAGAGCCCTTGTACATTTGGGAAATAGAATTCTCACCTTTGTCCCCTAAATTATAAACCAATCTTTAAAAATACAATCAATTCCTGGGGCATATATTTATTGTTTTCATACTATTAACTTATAATTCCTAGAAGAAAGATGTTTTATGTCTCTATGGAGATTCAAGTGACCGACAGAACTAAAATTCCTATTTCACTTATGAAATAGTTAAACAACTTAATACCTGGATCCTAGAGAGAAAATTATGCTGACAGTTTCTAAAGCAAGATTTTGAAGAAAACGGTTATCAGGAATATAAGAAAACTGTTTTCTTCGTTTTTTAAATCTCCAAAGTAAATTAAGACCATACAACTTATCTCTTACACTAAATATTACATTTGACTTTCTGATGTTCAGCACACCCAAGACATGTTCACACGACACCATGAAACTTTAGTGCTGCTTAATTACATATAAGGCAAAGAAGCCATTGTTTTACTTTGTACATTAAGCATTTCTATATAATGTGGCCAAGATATATTCTATCATCCCTCCTTCCTCTTTTATATTAAAAATAAATTCAGATATAAAAAAATGATACTATGCGCAATACGTTAGTATTGCGCATGGTAAACATGGACAGAATTTTTGACTGAAAGGAAATATGGCTTCGAGTCCCTGTTGGACCACCCGCATCTGACTTTCATAAATCTGACATCTCAAATTTATATTAGCTCTGGCTTTTGCTGGCTATTTCTTCACCTCCAGGAATAAAAAAGTGATTGCTTGTAAATATCTCAGAGTGAAAAGCTTGTGGATTCTTTTCTCATTTGGGGGCATTTTTATTTTGTATTTGTACATCTACCTATATAAGATGGCCGCATATCCCATGGTCAGATGGCCTAGATCCTAATTCCAGTTCCGATTCCATGACTTTTTAACTATGTAAACCTAGAGAATTTGCTTTTATGTCTCAGTCTTTTCATCTGGGAAAGGGGCATAATAGCACCAAATTTATAAGGATGTTGGGAGCAATAAGTGAGCTAAAATATTTTCAGCAATTAAAGGATTCGGTGTTGTCTTTGATGAGGTTGATGAGCATCAGGACACCTCTCCCTCTCAAAGCCTGACGTGCTGTTTTCATTCATCAGGGCTTCTAACACAAACAAGAGCATCATCTCAGAATGTGATCAGAATATGTTTTATTCAACAAATGGTAAATTGCTCCTGTGCAGGTTTTCTAATTTGACGTGAGAGATCAACCAAGCAGGAGTAAGCTGGTTCCAGCACCTCAGTACAATACTCATGATTTTTTCATGTTGAATTAATAGGATTGAAAGTTTGTGATTTAAGCATCTGTCAGAAAGAGTAGGAAAGCCTCCACCAACACGCTGACAGCCTTTGCCCCTCATGCGGCCATGTTTAGATGAAGCAGGAATGCTAACAGTCTGTCTAGAGCATGTTAATTTTAAATTAATAATAATCATTTCCACAAAGGCAGCTATTGAACATCTCCCTCATTCCCAGGGAGAGTTTGTATACATTTTTAGTGTGTGCATGAAAGAGTAATTAGTTACGTGCATAAAGTAAAATTTATGTTTTGAAGCAGGTGGAGTGGCTAGTATTTAGCTGTCTAATTAATTATCACAGCAAGAAATGATTAGGATTTATCAACATACTGAACATTTTTATTTTGTTCAAGCATATTATTACTTTCTTAGATCTTTTGCTAGCTCCCAATAACCTTCTATTTAACATTGAGATGTTTCCTCTAAATCTACATTTGGCTTTTCCCCTTTAAGAAATAGTATGAACCAATCCATTTCTGCTTTTTTTCCCAACAAAATACTGACATATTCTTTGAAATAATTTTTTTATTTCATTCTCTTTCCATCATTTGGCATTACCTGTGTGTTAGCATTCACTTTTTATACATGTCTGTTATTCTGATAACTTAAATTGCAAATTGTAGACAGGAATGTTTCTTTTTAGTGTCTTTTGTTCATACCATCTAAAAATAATGGTGTGCTAATAAGAATTAAAATAAGTTTCAAGTATGAAAATATGTTTTAAGTAATAAATTTATTTGTGGTGAGAATATTTAAAACCTCTCAAAAATTTAAAATATGTCATATATTGTTATTGTTGTCTTCATGCTGTATAATAGATCTCTTCATCTTAAAAAAAGAATACTAACTTGCTTATAGGAGCAACTGTAAAAACCATCCGAGTATTTCTTAGATTTAAATTAAATAAATATTTGGATGACTGAAATGAATAAACATTTCTCACATGAAGAAATAAAAATGGCAAATAAATATATGAAGAAATGTTCAACATCACTAGTCATTCGAGAGATGCAAATCAAAACAACGTTAAGATTCTACCTCACTCCAGAAAGAACCGCGTATATGGAAAAATCAACCAATAACAAATATTGGCAGGGCTGCGGGGAAAAAGGAACACTCCTCCACTGTTGGTGGGAATGCAGACTGGTCCAGCCACTGTGGAAATCAATATGGAGATTCCTCAAAAAACTACAACTGGAGGTTCCATTGGACCCAGCTATTCCCCTACTGGGGATCTTCCCAGAAGAATTAAAATCGTCATACCACAAGGACGTATGCACCACCATGTTCATAGCAACACAATTTGTAATAGCTAAGTCTTGGAAACAAGCTAAATGCCCAACAACCAACGAATGGCTAAAGAAAATGTGGTTTTTCTACACAATGGAGTACTACACTGCCATAAAAAGGATAAACTAGAGTCATTCATATATAAATGGATGTTTCTTGAGAACATACTCTTAAGTGAAATAAATCAGACACTCATGAGCACACATCGAATTGTTTCTCTGATATGAGAAAACATAACTGTAAATAAGGACAAAGAGATGTAATAGATATTATATAAAAGGAAGATGGTGCGCAGAGGAGAGGAATACTAGAAAGAAAGAAGGGGAAAAGCAGAAAGGCAACAGGAGAAAGAGAGGGGAAAGGGAAAATATGGAAAATGATGAATGAACCTGCTGTAAATAGGGAGGGAGGGAGCAGAGGGGAGGGGCAGGGGAGAGGGGGGGAGAACCAAGATGCATCATGTATAGGTACAGAATAATTGTAATGAATGTGACCATTGTATGTAGAATGTACCAATACATGTTCTTGGTTTAAAATAAAAAAAAAAAAAATATTTGGATGCATGCCAATATCTGAAAAAATTTTGGATAAAGATGCCACATAAATATAATTCCTAATGAATTTGTATATCTTTTATGCAAAAAGGTAAAACTGTCCACAACAGCATGAACAAAGACAGAGAAGAATAAGTAAATCAGGAATCAAATAGTGCTTTAATGTCATTGAACTATATAGAAAATACAAAAATTCAGTTGAATGTCTTTAAAAATCTCTTAGCAAAATGAGTTCAAGTATATATTATTTGGTTTGTATAAAATAGATTTATTTTTTTCTGAAAGTCATGTCAACTATTACTTCATTCATAGAAAATTTTACATTACATTTCTGTAAGAATAAATAGTAACATTTTCATACCTAAAAGACAAATTGCAATCAAATATGCATAAGCAGGGTCAGGTTAAATTTGTCTCACCACCTGGGCAAAAAGAAAAATCAGTGTTTTGGAGAGCCAATATTGGAAGTGGTAAACATAATGATGTTTTGTATAGTAAACTCTTGTGTTTACTAAATGTGGTTGCCCCTCTCCTCTAAATGTCATTTGTTATATTTCTTTATTGCCTTGTTTACTGAAATAGCTAATTGTAGAGACAACTTTATGAAGATTTTCTGAAAAGGCATATATTTATCTTAAAAGAATTGAGCAATCTGTTAAATAAATGGCATGACCACAGATATTCTCATTAGAGAGCTTTGTGACCAATGTGAATGTCAACAAAGCTCCAAACAGAGAGTTGTTACAACTCCAAACCAGAAAGACAAGATGATCTACCAATGTTCAATACATTTGAAAGAATATATTAAATTCAAAATGTATCTTCTGTCAAATAAATTAAGAATTTAACTATTCAGTAGTGTTTTATTCTCCAATGGGTAGATATAGATATAGATAAATTTACATTTGTATATATCTGCACATACATATATACATGTGTGCTTATACATGATGTATATTTTGCCAGGCGTTAAGAAAGCCTTAAAATTTCTGCCTCGTGAAAGATGATGATAATTACTAATTGTGCTGTGTAAACTCTAAAACTGCATTGTTAGACCTTGTTCATTACGTAGTAATTAGAAGGAAACTGTTAGCATCCACACTGTGAACTTTTCAATGTAGTTCAGCTTATAATGCAGCATACTAATTAAAATAAAGAAAACATTTAAGGAGGTAAAAAGACCATTAAAGTCAATTCATTAAACCTTCACATTTCAGGCTTAGTGGTATTGAAACGCACATTCAAGCGAAAACTTAAATTGCTGATAGATCCCAAAACATTAAAATTTTGGGAAGTAGGAAAGCTTAGTTTATTGAGTATACATTGACGAAACTATAGTAATAATGTAAATAAATATTAGGAATTATAGAAATCCAAACCAATAGCAACAGGCTTGGATATACAGTAGATGCTTTTAAGAAATATCTGTTTTGTTATTTTGGGGACAATTCTAATGAGAAAAATTTTAATTCATGTATTATTGCACAAAAATAGACACACACATACGTGAAATTCTCTGCTAGATTATTTACTCCTTAGCAGCAAAAAGAGCTCCAGCTTTTCCAATTCCTACACCCACCAATAATATGATGGACTTGCAGGAAACACGGCAACATCCACAATTTATAACACTGACTTTACCTGGTTAAAATTCCGCCAATCTCACAGACCACCATCAGCTATAATGATAGGATGGCCAAATCCACCTGAATACTCTGAATCCATATTACGACTAGTGAAACAAAAACTACATCATAATCCACAATCATTTATAAAGTGATTTCCATTTGCCAGGCAATTCTTTTATTCTCTGAACAACTCTATGATTTAAGCATTACAATTTGATGTTGTATGTAAGAAAACTGTGGTTTAGTACCTCAGGGATATAATCATAGAAAGAAGCATTGGTACTATCAGAATTCAGTTGGATTCCAAAATCAGTTACCTTAACTGCTATAGAAAGTTTTCTTTCCCATTCCTACTAGTAACTCAAAACCAGAATTCAGAAAAAGTCCTTAACATAGTTTATAGTGAAAATGAGAAATGTCTAAAAAAATGAAACAAATGTCTATGCTAGTAGATGTACATCTACCTCCTACCAGCTATATACTTCATCTTTCCGAAACAATCACTTAGTTCAAGATTTTTGGGGGATGGTGGAATAAAATGAACTAGAAGACAAAATCTGCTGATACAAAATCACAGGGATTTGACACTGGCCCATCCTTTTTATCTGAGCTCTCAATTCTTATCCCCTTGTCGGGGGGGAAGGGGACTTGGGAGAATAAAGTTTCAAGAATAAATAAAAGGACTCTAAGTAAATGAAAAAAGCTGTTTTCTTTTCTCTCCTCTGTCTTTCCCCCCCAACACACACCCAAATGAGAATCAATAACTTATTTTTTTCTAAAAATAAAAGGATCATTCCATCTTAGATAAACAGAAAAGACATTATTATTACTTAAAAAGATATGAATGGATATTCTTTACTAGAATAGCTTTAAATTTAAAATGACTTAATTACCAGACAATCATAAAATACATTAAATATGGGAAATAAATGCACTTAGGTAACATACATGGAATAGAAAAGCAATTTTACAGAAATCAGTGTGCTACGAGCCATGACCACTTGTCAATTTTGATGATATCTTTGCTTTGAAATTATGACTAATACCAGTAAAAAAGCTGAAGTACAAACATAGACTAAAAAATATCAAGAGACTACCACACAGTTCAGGTGAGAGCTAACATAAGACATGGCATCAGGGACAGAGAAAAGAGGATTTAAGAGGTATTTAAGAAATATGTAGGTGAATTTCCATACCTGGTGGAATGTGGAAGTTGGAAAAAGAGAAAGAAGAGATGCCTTAAAACTAGTCTGCTTAATGTTGCTACAGGCAAAATTAAGGAGTAGCCACATGACTATTGGGGCTCTGTGTAACTGACAACGGAGAATCGTTTGTTTAAAGCATTAGGAATTTCAAGGTGGAACCATCGAGTATTAAAACCAAGCACATAGCCATGGGCTGCCTGTCCATCAAGCTCATCCTGAAATGAATTCACTAATTTGTTGAAACATGAAACAAGTGAGCAAAAGGGAAGATGTTGAGAAGTATTACTCAGATAATACTTTAAATAAATTTTGTATTTGAAAATAGTACAAACAAGAGGTGACTATCATCCAAGGCAGTCTCCTATGGCCCCAGCTGGGCGTCTACTATCTGACTGCTCTGCCTTTCATAATGAACTTCACCGTTTACCCAAGAGCAGGAGTCACAATTCTTCCTCAGCGTTTTGCTCTATGAGAGCAGTTAAGCCCAGCTGTGTAGCTGAGCCCCGGGTTTTGTGCTTGATGCTTTAGCCATAGGAAATCCATGAGGAAAGGTTGGGGCAGAAGCATCGGGGAAGATGCAGAGGATGCTGTCTTGCCTTCTCTTCCCGCCCTGCTTTTCCGGCTCTCCTTGTTCTGAAGGAGCTGAGGCGCTCTGCTTCCCAGTCTCACAAGGTAGGCTGTGGATTCCTAGCTGACAGGCCAGGGAGAAAGCAATGGGTCATCCCCACTGCAGTCTGGTCTGTGTCTTGTCATTGGGGATGATACCTTCCTGTCAGGGGTTATAAAAGATACGTGGAGAGTCTGTCTGAACCTTGTAGATAAGTGACATTTATCAGCCTGTCTAGACATGGCACAGTTTGTATCTTTTCTGAGGCCAATGAGAAAATCAAAGCAGAGTCCCTTTTCAATCAAAGGTGGTTCCGCTGCCTTTTGGGGGAAAGAGACAGCCTTTGCAACACAGAACCCAGCTCTTTATTTATGCGGCTGTGTGCAGAGAACACAGAGCTGATGAGGATATGGGACTTGGACTTGTTGGAGTTTTGCCTAAAATAAACACAAAGAAGTTTCAACAGATCATTTCGAAATAAGTATAAAAATAAAATAACTATAGATGTAACCATAAAACATTGACAGAGGGGTAACACGGGTGGTTATATTCCCAATAAACTAGTATTTGAGCCTCTTGAGGTCAGATGATATGTTTTACTTGTAATGTAGCATTTGTTTAAGACTTACTGAGTACACATTCATAAAGATGGACTTTTACGACACGGAAATCACAAACACAGAGAGCATTTGAGTCCTGTACAACACACTAACTTGTAACGAACAGCTAACAGTGAGCCCAGATACCCTCATCCTTTCACTTCGTTTCTCCACTAAGGTCTCTTCTCTGCCTTCCAACATTTCTAGCCGCTCTTTAGGGACTCCAGTTTTCCTTGGCATCTATATTTCATAAAAACACAGGTATCTTGCAAGTTCTGAGGCAGAGCAAATAGACCGCAATTCATCAAATATATTTTATTTCATTTTATAGATACATGAAAAGGAATAACATTTTGCCCTCTGGCTCAATTCTTCTATATCCTTTTTTCTTTTTGGATCCCCCAATAACTTCAAAGAGAAATTTTCTCTGGGAGAATTGAGCAAGGTTTGTAATGTATAAGTCAAAGTTCTTTAATGTCAAGACACAGGATAACAATAATTCATTTAAAAAAAAATAAAACATCCAGCAAAAACGGTACCAAGTTTGAAGCTTCTCATTATTAAAATCTGTTTACCTCACTATAGGAATCAGAATACCACAGAGTTTGCTTATCAACCTATATGAATTTTACAATTCTTTCTTTGTATTAATAATACATGTCGATAGTATAATGCAGCAATTTGTTAGGCAACTGAAATGTTGATTATTCCAAAACAGCACAGTTAGAACTTTTAGCACTTCCTTAATGTGTGTGGTCCTTGCAAAGTCCAATGCAGCAGCCACCAGCCTCAAGTGCCTAATTAGCAAGTAGCAACCACAGTGCAGGAACTACGCTTTTCAAGTGTTTAATTCTTAACCAACTTAAATTTAAATGTAGATAATTGCGTGTGTCTGCTGGCCACCATATTGGACAGTGTCGTTCCAGTCGTGCTTTTACAATAGGTAATCTGCAAGACAGACGTCGTGGGAAGGGAACCAGGGAGCGCGTGTTTAGTGCAAATGGTAATGAACAAGCAAAAGAATAAAGAGACGAGTTTCAAATGAGAACTGGGTAGAAAAAAAACAATAACTGATAATTTAATACAACTAGGAACAGAGGAAAGCCCATATGTAGGATGTGAGTTTTAGGCCTAAACGTGAATGAAAGGAAAATTTTACCAGAGTAAGCTGGAAGGGCAAAAGAGCAAGTCAGAGTGAAAGAATTAAGCAGCATCCAGTATAAGTCTAGGCTTGAGCATTATGTTTGGTATTTCTTAAATTATATAGAGAAAGCATTCATTTCAATGGGAAAGAAGCATCATTATGTTTGTAAATTTACATTTTTCCTTTTATTGCTTTGTGCACAAAACGGAGAAAAGTTAGGATGGCGCTGAAGTCCCCTTGTTTGATATGAAACCGCCATTTGAAATAGAAAGAGAAGGAGCTAAGGGGCAGGGGCACACACACAAGGTGGGTTAGATTTGGAGGATGGGCGAGATCAGGATTGGTTCTTCGCTACATAGGTAAATGAACCTCCCTGAGACAGGGCTCACTGGAGAAAGAGCTGTTTAAAACAGCATGGCTGCATGTTTCACTTTGTTCATTTTAATATATGTTTGAAATACTCAAATGGACTTGTCAAGTAGATAACTGAAGCCAGAGAGGATTAAGGGAAAGTTCAAGGTTGGGATATAAATCTAAGACTCCTCAGGAAAAGAGCAGTTTTAGTAGTTTTTTTTTTTTTTTAGCAGTTTAGTATTTTTTTCATTTATGAATCAAATATATAGGACAAGGCAGGGACATTCTATAGAGCTTCAGAAATTCATGGTAATCTATTGATATAATGTGTACAGTATTTAGTGATGTTTTTCTTCAGTGTTAATATCATACTTTTTGGATATTTTTATATCTATATTATTCCTCCAAATTTAGTAGATACTCAAAATAAATATGCTAGAGTAATTTTCCATGTAAAATAAAAACTAAAGAAATTAATGTCTTCCAATCAAGATTCCTGACTCAAAGGACCCTCAGTGGAGGGATAAGGCGAGCAGAGCAAACTCTTTATTGGACGCAGCTTTTTATAAGGGGTAATGGAAGGACACGGTGACTGTTTAAATTTAGAAAAGAAAATGTATGAAAGTAAAACACATTGTCAAGAGTAATGTGTTTAGTGTATTCAAAATGAGGAGGAGTACTTTGGGTAGTGTGAGGAAGATCAATAATGTTGTATCTTTTACTGTCAGAATTTTTACAAACATTCTCCCTAGTTTTTGACAACACCTTGTTGAACAACCCTTTTCAGTAATTTCAGTCTAATAGTATATTATGGAGTGTCCTCATCTGTAGTATTCACTAGATCTGACACTGTGCAACTTCTGACTCTTCCCCAAAGTGAAAATGATAATGAAAGCTAAAAATTTTGAATTGATCGATGACATTGACGCAGCCACAACGGCACAGCTAAAAACACTCATGAAAAAGGACTTCTCAGACTGCTTTGGAAAGTGCTGAGAGTGATGGGACAAGCATCCAAAGCCAAAGGGATTGATGACACCATGTTCTTTACTGTAATTTTTTAAACTAATTTAAACATTCCCTGTATTTTTGACCACACCGAGTACCTGTCCTGTACCATTTGTCTTCTCATTCTCATAGCAGTTCCGCGTTAAAAAAAAAAAAAGATGTTTTCATGTATTTACACAAAGTCGGCATTGCTGAATCTTTTCGATAAATGGCAACATATTTTGTCAAATAATACGCAAAGGGGGCAAAATATGACATAATTTGCATAAAAAAGATGTTCAGATGATCAAAACAACATCAAAGAAATACATTGGGTCAAAAATTACTGTGACTACCAAGTTTGTTACAATAATACTAATATGGACTCATCATATTTTCCTATTAGTTGGAAATGCATTAATTATCCAAGAATTAAAATTAATTATTATTTTTAGAGTAATTTCTGGGAACATTGTGTCATTCATTTCTTTCTGAACCTGTTTGTCTATTTAAGAACTTCTTAATTTTTTCCTTCCTTCTCTTTGATATAAGACTCTGTGTGTGTGTGTGTGTGTGTGTGTGTGTGTGTGTGTGTGTGACTATAGGAACATGGAAAACATGAACTCATTTCTAAAAGAAACCTTGTAGTTCAGGGTTTTCAAGAAAACTTTATGAAGAGACTAAGGAACTATGTTAGAGTAAGTTTAATCACACTATCTGTAGAGATTCTGAATCCATGATAACACATGATAACACAAAGCAATTCATTTTATAATAATATAACAAATGCGTTAACCAAATAAAACTAGTATAAAAGGTAATTTATGTAACATGTATATCAGAAACTAAGCACAGAAATGAAGTCAATACTAGTTCATGATTATAAATCATACTGCTTCACTGATTCCTCTTATTTTTAAGGGCCCAGACTAAAAAAGAAATTACATGTATGTATTTATGAATGTAATCTAATATATAAATGTTGACATTCAAACATGAGTTGAAATTTGTAAGAACTGACAACAACTCTAGAATTTCTTTTATATGAAGAAACCTATCAAAGTGGAGAAAATTATATGAATTTTAACGTTATGGAATGAATTAGATACATTATACTTATCTTAGTGTAATCAACTCACATTCCACTTTGGGGATATTTACTTTTTGGTTCCTCCATTCAAAGTCAATACGCAAGCAAACCTCAAAACTGTAATATTAAAATTGTAAAGCATTTTAATCCATAGAACCAAAATTACTAAGCCCAAAACAAAAAATTATACATAGTATAATTAAGAGAATAAAATTAATTATATAATTCACACAATAGTCTTATTACATAGATACTATTCTTTTCCAGAGAAGAAAGCTGGTACCTACAGATACTAATATTAAAATTTCTTGCATCATCCAGTTTGTGTATTATCAATCCTTTTGAGGTTTAGAACAAATCTATTTGTCCCTAAAATTGTGATATATAGTTAGGAAAGTGACCAACATATTGACCGAGTATGCATTTGTTCATTTTGTATAAAGCAGCAGTGCTGTAAATAAAAGCTATTATTGTTCGACAGTAAACTCATGTTTTTCTGCTGTACTGTACAACACTGCTGAATCAAGGAGTAGGCTTTAAAAGTATCCACTATTTACAGATGGCTTTCCTTTACATTCTTTAAAGCTAAAATAAAATCAGATTTCTGAAATTCCTATTAACTACATTTAAAAAAAAAACATAAAACCTTACTGAAATTGGAGATCTAACTTATTGGGGGATGAAAGTAGAAGAATTCTATTAAAACAATGACTTAAGAAAATTAATATAATCCCTAGATTTGGAAATTTTGTCTGTGGAAAAAATGATACACAAAACAGAAAAACTCGAAGTAAAAATTCTAATTAATGTGAACGTGACACAGGCACAGAAATTCTCCTGGGAACATTTGAATTACAAACTGGTATGTCCAGACAGCTGAGGACAAGGAGGCCTCTGCACTTGTGAGTAGCTTTCTGTGCATATCAAAAGCCTTTGCATCTTTTGGAGCTCCGGACGGGGCACCTTCTTAGTAATCTGTGCACAGTAATTGTGATCATATCTTGATTAATATCAAGGACTTCCTGAAGGCTCTGAGAAAGAGTCACATGTATTGCTCAAGGAGGTGGAGATATCCCTGTGGTGTGAAATTGTTTAAAATTAAATTAAATCCATATATATATTTTTTGAGACAAGGTGTCATTATGTACTTCAGTCTGGCCTTAAACTCCTATGTAGCCAAGGCTGGCCTCAAACTCATGGGCACAATCTAAGAACTTGTACTTAAGTACCTATTGTGGGGAAAGCAGTATGTATTTAATATTAATAAAAGATCATTGTTGAGTTCAGAATTATTATATTAACAAGATTATAACAAATATAGATGAGAAGAATATGGACATGTTTACCAAAAACTAGCATAAGAAGTAGGGAGATCTTTTTCAAATGAGAAGGAAAAAAGAGATGGAGGGAGGAGGGAAGAAAGGGAAAAGACAGAGAACTAAAGAAAATCATGAAAATGGAACCTTTTGGGTGGAAGGGGATTAAGAGTTGTAAAGAGGAGGGAGAGTTGGGAGAAGGGGACAAAAAAAGAATTAAGATGTGTTAATGCACACGTACAAACTCCCTGTGATACATGTAACATTAAGTATTGCAAACATGTACTTAATAAATATTTTATTAATAAATGAACAAAAATACATTCATAGTAATAATAAAACAAAGAAAATAAAAACCGAGGGATATTAAATGAGGCATAATTAAGATTAGTGGCTCTTTTGTAACCCAGGAATTAATCCATTTAATTGATTTCCATGTAAAACTAAAATGCCTGAATACGTAGTTTTAAGAGTTTTATTAATGACAAATTATTGTTCATTTTTAGTTACAAGAATATATTGGCATGTGAATCCATAACTTTTGATGTTGATATCAATGAGATCAACAAGTTAGTTCTTTTGTAGCACAATCTTTGATAAAATACCAGTCTGCATCTACAGCTGTCTTTATGTGGTATTTCTATAGACCCATTTCTGAACCAAATACTTTTAAAAAAATATTTATTTTCTACAGTTAGTAGATACTGCTAACTGCACACAATGTCTGACTATTTTACACTAACAAATTTTTGTTCCAATTTGCACTCTTCGGGGCTATATTGTCCAGTATTCTCTGCAGCTAGGTTTGATCACGTTGTTGATTTGGGGGCCAACTTGCATGTGAAATATTCAGAGCATTTTCTCTTTGTCTTGTCTAAAGTGTTCTTGTAAATGGCAGAACCACCCTTTCCTTGGATCTTTGAATGACTTCAAGGAGCACAGTAATTCTCAAACCTGCAATAACTGATTCAGACTATTACTTAAAATTAACTTTGTTTCACTTTACTCTTATTTCTTTGTATGATTTAAGTCATTGAATTATTTTCAGGTCACTTGCTAAGGGCTTATTTTAACTACAACAGTGACATACCACTGAGAGTTCAGGCTTAGGTTTACTTAAATGCCCATTAATTTTTTTCATTCATTTATTCATTCAATAAAATTCTGTGGGCAGCCAGTTTAAAACCTGAAAACTTCCTAAAATAGCTACATGATGAAAAATAGTCTAGAAAGTATATTTTTTAGAATTCAGGCAGAGCCTGTATTATACAGAATTCCTATTGTTTGAATCTGGAAAGTCATCGAAGGCCCATGCATTGAAGGCCAGATCCTAAAGCCACTAAAAATAGTGAGACTTTGCTGGAGGAAGTTAGGTCACTGGGGCATGGCCTTACTCTTAACAAGGACATTGAGACATTTGACTATAACCCTTTTTTTGTCTCTCTTTTTAATTTTTTTTGTGGTGCTCCCTGGCACCATGCATCCCTGACATGAGTCGTCACAGGCCCAAAGTGACCGTTCTAAAATGGTCTAAATGGACTAAATTTTCCAAAATTGTGAGTCAAATTTTATTTTTTCTCTTTTATGTTTATTATCGCAGGTATTTTTGAGAGTAATGTCAAGCTAATACAAGAGTAAAACCTATATTATACATTTTGGGGAAACACCTTTTAATAAAGGAAAATTTCTGGTTATTGTAGAAAGAAAATATCCAATAATAATTATTTAATATCTGCAGATGCACTAGACAGCAATAAGCCTCTCAATATCAATTAAAACAAAATGATTTTGTTGTGGATGAAAAAGAAAAGTCAATATGAGACTACAAAATTCCGAGAACACGAGCATCAGGGAAAGGACTTACAAACTTCTATTGTTGAGAAAATGAAATACTTCAAAGAGTATAAGTTACATGATGGATTCTCAGATAGAAAATAAATTTAAAATGTCGTTAATTATCTCATCATTGCATACACCATTAACAAATGTTATTGTCATGGACATGCTGAAGATAAGTAACATGTAAAATAAACATTATTTCTAATGTGTACCACTTAAAATTTATTTCTTTCATGAATCATAGATTATGGAAAGTCTTTTAGGTAGTCTATATCATGAAAATCCACATTCATTAGCATAGAACTTAGTAAATTAAAAAAAAAAAATTCAGTATATATACTATAAATCAGTTAATATGTAAATTCAAATATCTGCATTTAAAGTGATTATATGGCTATTTTACAAATTAATGAAACTACTTACATTTTGAGTGTACATATTATTGTATGTTTAGATAAACATAAAATTTATGAACATCACATGTATTTTGTGCATAATCTATACAGATAGATGAAAGAAGACAAAATATGTAATAAGATGGAAAATAAACATGATTCTTACAATGCTAACAAGAACAAGATATATTTATGTCTCAGTTATACTGAGAAGTAAAATGAAAGCCAAATAAAAGCAAGATTGAGTTACAATGAATTGAAACATGTAAGCACGAGGAAGATGCAAATGATGCTGGATCGAGGGAAAGATCATTCCACCAATACTGATAGATTTTTTCATCCCATACTTAAAATCCAGCTATATAGTCAAATGCTACATACTTGTGACCACTTTATTCACCAGTCTACTCTTTTTTGAAATGCTCATAGGGAATTTAACAAGCATGGAAGGAGAAACAACAGTTATCCCTACTTATAGTAGTACCAGGTCCACATAAATCCATGCTAAGTGGAAAAATATTATGAGACAAAAATGCAAGCAGGACACCTATTCTACTAAGCGTTACTGTTTAGCAACACACTATACTGAAGATTATCAGTTACTTGTTCAGGTTAATGTATATCTGACTGGGAATGGGGACCACTATTACTGTCCTGTATTACAGGAAAAAGTATTGCACTGCATACTGCTTGTTGGGGGAAAAGATCAAAAATAAAAATTCGAGGTATTGTTTCTATTTAATGCATATCACTTTTACATGATCATAAAGAAAAATAATTAAATGTAATCCAAAATATTGTAAATTGAGGAGGGTTTGTACATTGTCTTGGTAGTTAAGGAGGAAGTCATCCTTGTTAAAAACGAGCCTCTTCAGAGGACAGTAGAGATATCACCCATGCTGACTA
>PVJO010028730.1:0-17714 GCA_004026905.1 Hystrix cristata
AAATTAGTCGGAATAGACAAAGAAGACCACTACACACTGGCAAAGGGAACAATTCACCAAGAAGAGATAATGATTTTACATATATATGCGCAGAACATGACATAAAGGAAAAGGTAGAACCTAAGGCAATCATCGTGGGTCACTTCCACTTCCATCTCTCACAAATAGATCAACCAGACAAAAAAAATCAACAAAGAAACATCAGAGTTACAGCAATACTTGCATACCAATGTTTATAGCAGCACAATTCATAACAGCTAAATTCTAGAAGCAGCCTGTATACCCATCAACATATAACTAGATAAACAAAATATGGTGTCTATATATAATGGAATACTATTCAGCTACGAAGAAGGACAAATTAGAGTCGTTTATAGGAAAATGGATGGATCTGGAAAATATAATGTTGAGTGAAATACACTATACTCACAAGCTTGAATACCATATGGTATCCCTCATTTGAGTGAAGCAAAATAGAAACAAAAGAAAATGGTAAATAATGGATACAAAAAGACAAGGGGACAGATTTCACCCAATAGGCAAAGGGCCCAAGGGAATAAGAAGAGGGAAAAGGGGAAGAGGAATGAGAATTCAGAGGAATAAAGATATCCTAAAAACAATAACCTAATAACCCAAACTTTAAACAGTAACATGTGCACTAGGTAGTACTGTCAACTTTATGTAGTTGCGACTTAATACTGCAGCTATGTGGTTATTTACATTGTTCGTTGTTATAAGCAAAAGGCATGATGTATTATGGTCTGTAAGTTTGTGTAATGGTCTGTAAGTTTGTGTAATTTTGGATAAATTCTAATTTAAAAAAATCAGAGGTAAACTATACTGTAGATTAAATGGTTTTAACAGACATCTACAAAGTTTTCTGTCCAACAATTGCAGAATAAACATTCTTTTCAGCAGTCCATGGAACTTTCTCTAAGATAGGCCATATTTTCTGCCATAAGCAAGTCTCAGTAAATACAAAAGAATTGCACTGAAGGGTGATTGAGTCATGAAAGAGCTACGGCTAACTGTGGTCTTAGGGGGCATAGGCCTGGTTGAAGGCCCTGGATCACTGGGGCTTTCCCTGGTAGGGTATGGCTCCATTTCCGGTTCCTCCCTTCACTCTCTGCTTCCTGGCCGCCACGACATGAACAGCTTTTCCTTTGCTATACCCCTTTGCCATGCCCTTCCTGTCACTGAGCCTGCTGAACATGGATTAAAACTTCTGAAACATGAGCTAAAATAAATTTCTCCTCCTTTAAGTTGTGTCAGGTATTTTGAGTCAATGACAAGGAAAGGGAGTAAAATAATATTTGACAAAACCTTAACCCATAGCTTGCATTATATAAAAATAATTAACCAAAACGTGTTACAGGCTTGAATGTATTATTTAAAACTATTCATCTTCTAGAAGAAAATGTGGGCAACCTTGGGCTATGCAAAAAAAATTCTTAAATATAAGCAAAAGCAAAATGCATAAAACTTGATTAATTGAATTCCATTAAAATTATAAATGTCTCCACTTTGAGAGATGCTATTAAGGTAAAGAAAATACAAGCCACAGACTGTAAGAAAGGGTAATCTGATAAAAGATTTATACCCAGAATATATAAAGATTCATAGTCAGATATATTTATAACCCAAATATATAAATTGGATTCAAATAATCCAGTTTCTGAAAGAGGCTAAAGTATTTGTAGAAACATTTCACCCACAAAGCCAAATGGAGGCCACTAAATATGTAAAAATATGCTCCACCTCATCACTCATCAGGAAGACGCAAATTACAAACGCAGCGTGTGTTCCACTAAACAGCTACTCATGTTTGAGGTTGCCATCTCACATCCACCTTGGAATAGTCCAAAAATGAGGGAAATGGCAAGACACATATGTCCCCAAATTAAGGCACCCTGATCTTACAGCCTACTTTTTCTGGAACTGGAATTGAGCTTGAAAAATGCCATTCTTCCCTTTTGTTATTTGGTTAATGGAGCAAATAGCATGATCAGTGAATTCTGTAGGTGCATGCCTTTGCCTTACTTCTCTCTTTATAAAATTGAGGTCTTTGATCACAATTAGTATTGCATAAAATATCATGGCAATAACTAAGATATTTTTCAGTTCGCCTATGGTATTGGTAGAGTTGACGATTGTGGTCAACAAAGGCAAATCTTTATCCAGAAAATGTGTCTATTTTAGTGTGGATATATCACACACCCCCTTCCACGTGATGGAATAGTCTACCACCACATGACTGGCTTATTGTCGAAGGAAATAGTGCCATACTGAGGATCAGCGTTTGTCTCTGTTCGTGTAATATTGGAAACTTGTGATGGTATAAGATTAGACTCGGTGAGAGGAAGTCTTTGGTTTTTGTTTGTTTTTGTTTTTGTTTTTGTTTTTGCGGTGCTAGGGATTGACCCCAAGGCACTGCATATACAAGGCAATCTACTTCTGAGCTACATGCTTAGCCCTTTTTACTTTGGATTTTGAAACAAGGTCTTGCTGAGTTGCCCAGGTTGGCCTTCAACTTGTGATTCTCCTGCTTTGGCCTCTTGGGTAGCTGGGATTCTAGTCTGTGGTTTTGATCAAAAGCACAGCCTCTTTCACTGCTGCCATTGTGACTTTACACCAGAGCCCATTGGGCAAGATTCAGGACGGCACTGGAAAAGATGCTGACAGAGGTTCACAGATCATGTCATCTCATCTTCCAATGAATACTGTCTGGTTGGCAACTAAATAGAATATGAATAGCTTCAAACTGTCACCATTCCGAGCGATTCATTCATTTACCTTTCCCTGAAACTTCCTTTTTCACAAATTTTTCATCTTTTTCTTTCCAGATATGCCTCCAACCATTCCATCTGTCAGCCATTTCTCCTAAAGCATTACAGATCCACATCTCTGACCATTAGTCTTTGCACACAATGGAGACCAGGAAATATATTACCCACACTTCCGCCTCTGGGAGGATTTGCATTTATCATCGTTTTTCAGGTCAGACACTGAGTGGGGCTATAATGCAGTACCCCTCCACTAGTGACTGATGGCAGCGTACTTAGCACAGGTCCTCAAGTAGGCCAATGCATTTCTTTTTGTTCTTATACTGCTCATAGCATATAATTCACGATGCTGTATATTTTGGTAGAGATAGAGGCAGCCAAGCAAATAGGGGTAGATATCTGGAGTCTTGTCACCTACTTGTATTGTTTACTTGTGCCTTCTGAACCTGCTCTGACCTGTTTTATGTACTGTGTTTACAACTTATAATGTAAATCATGTGCACAGACAATCTGTTTGTTCAGTGTATTCAGTAATACCCACACCAGAGTGGGAAACTCGGTTCACATAGTCATTTGCTATCTCATAGGCAGATATTTACCCTCTACAAGGCTCAATAACAGAACAGAAACAGAAACAGTATGAAGAATACTTTGTAGACAGAGGAAGGTACAGCTCAACTCCAAACTCTAGGGTCTCTACCATAATTCAATTGCTAAGACTTCATAAACTTTGGCATTTGCCCTGGATACGTCTAACATCATTGGATCTGCTGGGTCATGGGCCCAAGTGGCAGGGCAGCTTGCACTGTAGCTTGAACTGGATGTGAAGCTTCTCCCTACTCTGGATTCTATTTAAAATTGGCATCCTACTGGGCTGTCCAGTAGGTGTAGAGGAGCATCACAACTAAATGTGGTACATTTTGCTTCCTACAAAATTTAAAGGGGTCCATTAAGTATTGTGACTCTGTTTTCATGATGGGTATATCATGGTATTGCAAATTGCCTCTCACTTTATAGGGTATAGATTTACATGCCCAGATCACCATAATCCTAGAAACATCACCGCAGTCCCACACTTTTAAACTTTCCCAATTTGGCAGGTGAGTCTTACTAAGGGTGTCGAAAGTGACTGTTACTTTGCTATCAGTTCAATTAGCAAAACTACATCAATACAATAGACCAGCATCATGTTTTATAGACTACTGAGGTGATCAAGATGCTTTTGGGCTGTATTATGACAGAGAACAGGAAAACAGACTTGGCTTGATTTAAGACTGAAAAGGTGCACCATTATCCCTACCGGGTGAAGGTAAACTGTTTATGATTATCTTCTCTGATGAGAATTTAAGAGAAAGCATTTGTTAGGAAGATAGCTGCTTAATAAGTGAAAAAAGCTGTTTCAATTGCTCTAGTAAAGAGGCCATATATAAAACTGCAATTGCAAATTGCATCCCTACCTAATATTGCTTAGAATGACCCACGGTGATTTCCAAGACCCATATGGTTTTTTGTACTGGACAAAGAGGTAAATTAAATGAGGATACTATAGGAATTGATATCCACATATCTTTCAAGGCCTCTGCATACTCCCCCAAAAGAGAAAGTAACCAACCCTTTCATATCTGTGCATTGTATATCCATGCATTCAATCAACCACAGATTGAAAATACTAGGAAAAAAAAACACCAGTGGCATCTGTATAAAATATGTATGGCATCTGTATAAAATATGTATGGCATTTTTCCTTGTTATTATTCCCCAAGCAACACTACTACTTACATATCATTAAATTGTATTAGATATAAATAATCTAGAGATGATTGACGTATATGGGAGGATGTGCCATAGTTTCTATGTAATTCTATACCATTTTATACAAGGGACTTGACCATCCATGGATTTGGGTATCTGAAGGAGTTTCTGGAACCAGTCTCCCATAAATACTGAAAGACGACTGTATTGACTTAGCTTTGTTATTTTGGTGAGGGAGTAGGGGAAATAAAACAGTTCCTAGGATTTTCATTTGGTGTTTTTTTGTTTGTTTGTTTTGGGGTTTTGTTTTGCTCTTTGAGACAGGGTCTTGCTGTGTGTTTTCAACTGTTAAATTGGACTTGAACTCACTATGTATCCCAGGCTGGCCTTGAATTCAGAGCTGCGCCTGTCTCTGCCTCCCAAATGCTGGGATTACAGGCGTGCACCACAACACCCAGCCTTCACTTGGTTCTTTCAACTGTAAAGGCCCTTACTTCATAATGACTCTGATGGTTTGCAAGTATATCTATTCCCATTGAATACCAAAGGGTTGGAGAAATAATCCCTGAGTGGATCTATGGAACCAATGGGATCATTGTTAAATTAATTTAATGCCCTATAACCTGATTTACAAAAGCTTTGATTCTGGCCAGCAGACCACGATGGACTTTTATGTCTTGGAGTTAATGAATGGCATCTAATGACTCTTGGCAGAGGTGGGAATTTCCCTTTTCCCAGTGCACGGTAGCCTTGGGAAACAGGTGCATGTCTCTCTGGGTTTGGTTTGGAAGAAAAGCAACCATTTATATTGTGGTCATATTTTAGAATTCTTCCTTAAAGGGTCCTTACCTCCCCTGCAATTAAGGATCTAGAGGCCTGTGAACAGGTTAAGGTTAGGAACCAATTAAGAAACTGTGATTTCTCGCTATGGCAACTTGAGTTAGATTTGTATACATCATTTCCATTTCCTGTAGAGATTTAATAGCACCTGAAGAGGCTGCCTATCTCATTCATTTCTCGGAAACTTGTGATTAATTAGCTACCACAGCAGATCACTGCAGGCTGACAACTTTATTTATCCACACCCTGTAGTTTACTGTGGTAATTTGTCCACCTTCTGAATGATGGCTAAGCACAATACCTGGCCACTCTTCTCTGTAATTTAATTATTACTGTTAAAAGCAGGGAGCCCAATTCCATGTTGGCATGTGCCATAATAATCTCAGTATATGGTGGAAGAAAACCACCACAGAGAGTATTTCTAGGATGCATTTTAGAGTGTACTGGGGAAAGACTGTCTTTTGATCTCTTTCAAAAGAGATGACTAAGTCATGACTGAGCAGGTCACATATAACAGATCTATTCCAAACTTTCTCATCTTCCTAAGTTTTGTGTGCCTTCCTTAAAGGTATACGAAAGAAGTCTGCTATATTAACCTAATTGACTATCTGCCATCGTTGATCTTAAATAACCCATTCAGTACACTGTAAACAATACTCCCAGGTGCTTGAGTCAACATATTAAAACCAGAATTCCAGACAGGTGTTCCCACATGGATAAATCCAATCAAAACCTTATATTTTTCCTTCCTGGTTTAATATTTTTTAAATTTTATTTTAGTGGTACATTTCAGATGTACATAGTGGCAACATTCATCATAGGGGATTTGCACCTCTACATGATATATCTTACTGCTTCTTTTTTTCCTGGTCCCCTCCCCTCACCCCCTCCTCTCTCCTTATTTACAAAAACTTTGTTTCCATTTTTTCTTCTATTCCTTATTTCTCTTGACCCTCTGTTCCTTCCCCCCCTTGTTCCCTTTCCCATTTGAACACTTTCTTCCCTTTCTCAACATAATACATTTTAGTCTTTATTTACACCTTCAGTTTCTCACACCAGAGAAACGATGGGGTATTTAAACATATGTGTCCAATTTATTACTCTTAAGAGTATGGTCTCAAGATGCAGCCATTTACCTAGAAATATCTCAAGCATATCATTCTTTATGGCAGATTAGTACTCCATTTTATAAAAAAACAAAATGTTTTCTTTATCTATTCATCAGTTGATGAGCATTTGGGCTGTTTCCAAGATTTAGCTATTACAAACTGTGCTGCTATAAACATGGATGTGCATATATTGCTGCGGTATGATGCTTTTAATTCTTTTGGGAAGACACCAAGAAGGGGAATAGCTGGGTGAAATGGAATCTCTAGTCCTAGTTTTTTGAGGAATCTCCACACAGGAGAATTATTAAAAAGATTATATGTAAGATAATCATGACTCCTTTTCACTAATGGGTTTGAGGTAGATTGGCTACTGGTTTTCAATCTGCCCTGATGTTCCCATCCCAAGTTTTAGGGTCCACACTTTCCCCACTATTCCCTTTAACCTAGTATAACTTCATGGGGGTGTGCATGGGGCTAAAAGTTTTGAATTCTTTCATTCAGGCATTGATCCTAATTCTCAGCCCTGTCTTCCCCAAATATCAGTGGGTTAATTAAGGGAATTCTTTAAGACAGCCAAGAAAACCCCAATTCTCATTCTTTGCACTTGAGAATTTAAGTCATTCAGTTTATTTTTCATCTTGCTTCTCTGACCACTAATTCATATTCTCCTTTAGAGGTTTATTCTCTTCAAGATAGCCATTAAGACATTGGAGTTACTCAAGACCTCTTAAAAGATTCTGCCAGTACATCAAAATCAACATATACAAAATGTAACTCATGAGTCCTTTTATATTTGCTCTGCCTCCCCAATATCTCATTTCAGTGAATGACACAACTCACACAGCTGACAAAGGCAAAAATCGATACCATTCCCAGTTCTTCCCACTCAATCACCACCACTCACATCCACTCTATAATTAATGATAGTGAACTTTACCACCAAAATCTTACAAAGTTAGGAAAACACTCCAGGAGAGCAGCGTGCAGGAAGATTGTGGTTTTTTTTTTTTTACTGTTTCACCACCATGTAGCACATAGTAGGTTGTCCATAAGAATTGCTGAATAAATTGATAACAATTCAATGAATTGAATGAATCAACAATTCACCAAATGAATGAGGACCAAGTGCTTTTTTCTTTTCATCTTCATCCTCAGTCTTCTTCTTCAGGTTGCCATTCCTACTCACTGAATGACCACAATGCCTTCTTAATTATTTCCGCTAGCTTCAGTACTCCCTGCTTCAATCCATTCATGAGGCCATAGTCAGATTTACCTCAGCATTCAGGTCTTGTCTTTGTTTGAAACTCTCAGTATCTTAATGATGAAATTGTGGCACTTTTCTCAATTTTCACTAAGCACAATTAAAATCCCTGGGCAGTATGTATAAGACATACAAAGACTCCAAAAGTGGAATGAGGAAGGCATACCAGCTAGAAACTTGGGACCCAAAGAATGACATGGTGATGAGCTCTCTGGCTTTTCCTTTTGCATCATATATACAAGACTGGATATGAAGATGGGAATAATTAAGAAACATCAATGGGGTGAAGACCAAAAAAGCCCTAACAAAATATTTTTCTCTCCAGTCAAAGGGTCAGCACAGAAAGACCAAAATTTTTAGAAAATACATGCTTTACTGAAGTCATACATCACCTTTAAAACTGTGGCTCCTATCCCAACCATGCCCACAAATGCCAAATGAAGGTCTATGACTTCCACTCTTGCCATGCTGTAACGTGGTGCCCTAAATCCTCACAACCACCCGGGTGGTGTCAGAGGAGATCAGTGCAAATTTGGGTGTTCTACCACCCAGTGGTAACAAAGCCAGACTCCCTGTCTCTCCACAGAACGTCTGTGGAGGCCATTTAGGGCACTAATAGTTCACAAAAATTATTAAAATGGTAACAACCATAGACTAGAGTAAAACGTATATATGATCTTGCCCACCCATCTAAAGCAAACACTTAAAAAGCTATACAAAAAGTTAACACTCAAAATCACTACAGTAACATTAAAATGACATTCCATAAAACAGTTAAGTGACCTGCAGGAAACTAGGAAAACAAGGAAACAAAAACAGAGATTATGAACCAACATGTTAATAATAATTATACAATAAAATGTCAGATTTAAGCCCCAAAATATCATTATTTGCAATAAACATTAGTTGTCTAAATACACTAACTAAATACAGAGATTGGATAGAATGTATACAAAAACATGACCAAACTATATATTGTCTACCAAAAACTTATTTCAAATACTGTATAAAGATATAAACAGATTGAAAGTAAAAGAACGGGAAAATACATATCATGGAAACATCTAACAAAATAAGATAGAATGGCTATAATAATATCAAATAAAGTAGATTTCACAGCAAAACAATTGTCAGAGATGGAGAGGAATGATATAAAAGGTCAAACCCACTAAGAAGGTACAGCAATCCTAAATGTGCACTAAACAACAGAAGGTACAATATGTGAAGCAAAAAATAGAATCAAATGGCAAGATAGAGAATCCCACAATTATAATTGGAGGCTTTAACATCCCTCTTTAAGTGATTGATAGAACCTCTACATAGAAAGAATATGGAATGCAAGAATATGGAACACAATGGGATCTAATCAAAGTTTATAGAACCACTTCAATAAACAACAGCAGAATATACATTCTTTACGAGTGCCCACACAACATATACCAAGATAAATAATATCCAGTGTTATAAAATGAACATCAAAATTTTCTAAAAGTTGGAACCATACAGAGTGATTCTCTGTCAAAAAAAGGAACCAGATTAGAATTCAACAAGAGAAAGACAACAGGAAAATCACTAAACACTTAAAAATTACACAAAATATTTCTAAATAATCCATGAAGAAAGTCTTAAGGGAAATCAAAACAATTACCCAAATGAAAATAAAATCATACCAAAATTTGTGGGAAGCAGATAAAGCAGTAGTGAGAGGGAAATTTATCAAACTAAACGCATATATTAGAAAAGAGAAAAATCCTGAAATCAGTTATGTAGGCTCTTGTTTCAAGGAACCGTAAAGAGAAAAACAATACAAGCCCAGTGTCAGCATCAGGAAGAAAATAATAAAGAACATAGATTTATGAATTTGGAATCAGAAAATAGAGAAAATGAGATAAAGAACTGGTTCTTTGCAAAGGTCAATAAAATTGGCAAACTTGTACAAATGATGACAAACAAAAAAGAGGAAAGATACATTACCAAAAGGAGGAAGTAAATGGTCACTATTACTACAAATCCTCAGACATCAAAATAAGACATAATAAGGGAATATTATGAACAACTCTACAGTTAAGGAGTTAGATAAAATAGAGCAATTCCACAAAAATGCAAGCTATCACAAGTCACTAAATATGAATGGCTAATTTGAACAGCTGTATATTAGTCAAGGAATTTAATTTATAATTTAAATATTCCCAGACAGGAAATTTCTAGGCAAAAACAATTTTGTTGGAGAATTCTGTCAAACATTTAAGACATATTTACATCAATTTTCCATAATTTCTTCCAGAAAAATAGAAGAGAGAGGAATATTTTCCAAAGGTAGTATTATTCTAGTATAGCATAAATCAAATAGAGAGAATGAAAACTAAGTAAAACTGCATAGCAATAGACACAAAAAACCTTAACCAAATATTAACAAGTAAAATGCAGTAGAATATAAAAGAATTATATGCCCTGACCAAATGAACTTTATTTCAGGGAGGCAGGGCCAGTTTAATATTTGGAAGTCAATCAGTGTAATCCATCATATTAACAGGCACAAGAAGAAAATTACCCAATCATGTTAATCAGTGCAGAAAAGACAGTTGATAAAATACAATACTCATAAATGATAAAAAAAAGAAGTTTCACGAAAATAGGAACAAACGGCAACTTCTTCAATCCAATGAAGACTATTTATGAAAATATTAGTTACCATTCATAACAGTAACAGTATGAGTGCTTTCTCCCTACTATTGGGAACAAGGCAAAGGTGCCTATTCTCACCATTCTTATTTAACATAGTGCTAGAAATCTTACCCAGAACCACACAGCTCAAAAAGGAAATTAAAAAGCCTAGGAATCAGAAAGAAAGAAATACCACCATATACTAAACTAAAAGCAAAATGAACCAAAGCTTTGAATATTAAAATAGAAACATTCAATCTGCTGGAAGATAAAATAGGTAAAGCTCCTGAAAATATGAGCATAGGCGAAGACTTTCTAAACAGAAGCCCAATTGCACGAGAAATACCATCAAGAATGAACAAATGGGATTATATAAAATTAAAATGCTCTGCACAGCAAAGGAAACCCATAACAGAATGAAGAGACAGCCTACAGAATAGAAAAAAAAATTGCTGGCCACACCTCAGAATGAGAACAAATATCTAGAATGTATAAAGAATTTTTTAAAAAATTAAATCAATAAAAAACAGGCAGTTGAAGTGAATAGACACTGCTCAGATGAAGAAGTACAAGCAGCCAATAAATACATGAGAAGATGTTCAACATTGCTGGCCATCAGGAAATGTAAATGAAAACAACACTGAGATTGCATCTCGCTCTAGAAAAATGGCAATCATCAAGAAATCAACCACACACTCAAATACCTCATCTTTGACAAAAGAGCCAAACACCCTCACTGGAAGAAAGACAGGCTCTTTAACGAATGATGCTGGAAAACTTGGCTTGCCACGTGCTGAAAACTAAAACTAGATACATGTCTCTCACCATGTACTAAGCTAAAATCAAAGTGGATCAAAGATCTAAACATTAAAACAGAAACACTAAATCTACTGGAGAATAGTATAGGAAAAACTCTTGAAGACATAGGGGTAGGGAAAAATTTATGATCAGAACCCAGACTGCACAAGAAACAATACAAAGAATCAGTGCTTGGGACCTCATGCTATTAAAAGGCTTTTGCACAGCAAAAGAAATCACCAATAGAGTGGGGCAAAAACCCAGACTGGGAAAAAATTTTTGCCAGCTGTCCCTGAGACAAAGGTCTAACATCTGGAATATATGAAGAACTCAAAAAAAAATCAAACCCCCCAAATTTAAAGAGCCAATCCAAAAATGGGCATCTGAAATGAATAAACATTTCTCAGATGAAGAAAAAAAATAGTAAATGAATATATGAAAAAATGTTCAACATCATTGGTCATTCAAGAGATGCAAATCAAAACACTGCTAAGATTCCATCTCCCTTCCTAAAGAACAGCTATTATTAAGAAATCAACCAATAACAAGTGCTGGCGGGGCTGCGGGGAAAAAGGAACCCTCCTCCACTGTTGGTGGGAATGCAGACTGGTCCAACCACTGTGGAAATCAGTGTGGAGATTTCTCAGGAAACTACAACTAGAGGTTCCATTTGACCCAGCTATTCCTCTGCTTGATATCTTCCCAGAAAAATTAAAAACATCATACCACAGAGATATATGCACAACCATGTTTATAGCAGCACAATTTGTGACAGCTAAGTCTTGGAAACAACCCAGATGCCCAACAACTAATGAATGGCTAAAGAAGATGTGGGTTTTCTACACAATGGAGTCTACTCTGCCATAAAAAAGATGAACTAGAGACATTTGTATGTAAATGGATGTACCTTGAGAACGTACTCTTAAATGAAATAAATCAGACACTCATGAGTACATATCAAATTGTTTCTCTGATATGAGAAACCATAAGTGTAAATAAGGACAAAGAGGTATAATAGATATTAAGTACAACAAAGATAAAATTAAAAAGGTAGGAGAACTAGAAAGGGAGAAGGGGAAAAGAAGGAAGGGGAAAATGGAAAAATGTAAGTAAACCTGCTGTAAATAGGGAAGGGTGGGGAAATAGAAGGGAAGGGTAGGAAAGAGGGAGGGAACCAAGATATATCATGTACGGGTACAAATTAACCATGATGAATGTGATCATTACGTATACAATGTACCAATACATGTTCTTGGAAAACAGAAAAAAAGAAATGAATGAATAACAAATGCTGGAGAGGCTGTGGCGGGGAGGAACCCATCTTCGTTGTCGGTGGGAGTGTAAACTGGTACCGCTAATAAGGAAATCAGTGTGGAGATTCCTCAAAAAATTAAAACTAGAAATTCCATTTGACCCAGCTATTCTCCTTCTAGGTGTCTTCCCGAAAGAGTCAAAGTCATCATGTCAGTGATATATGCACACTCATTTTTATAGCAGCACAATTAATAACAACTAAATCTGTTTTGCTTTGTTTTGTTTTGTTTTGATTTTTTGAGACCAGGTCTCACTATGCAGTTCAGGCTGGCTTTGAATTCACTATGTAACTCAGGCTGACCTGGAACTCACTGCAATCCTCCTGCCTCAGCCTCCTCAATCCTCCTATTTATAGGATTACAGGCATGCACCACCACACCCGGCATGAACAGTTAAATCTTGTAAACAGCACATATTTCATCAACAGGTGAATAAAGAAAATGTGGTGTTTCTATACAATGGGCTACTCTATTTTGCAACAAAGAGGGATAAACTTGAGACATTTTTAGTAAGTGAAATAAAGCAGATGCACAAGTTTAAATACTGCATTGTTTCTCTTGTGTGAGAAATCCAAAGTATAAATAAGAAGCAAAATGAGTGAGAGATATTAGGAAGTAGGAAGAACTTTTTCAAGTGGGAAGGGGAATGAGAGGTAGGGCAAGAGGGGAGGGAAGGAAGGTTGAGTTTTTAAAGAAAGAAAAAAAAAGAAGGGAAAAAGTAGAAATAGAGGTATTGTAAATTGGGAGGGGAAGAATAGTTGAAGGGATGGGAAGAGGACAGAAAAAGAATTAAAACATGTTATGTACATGTTCAAATTCCCCATGATGAATGTGATCACTCTGTACTGCAAATATACTAACAAAAAATAAAATAAAATTTAAAAAAGAAAAGAGAATGTAAGAAAGGGGAATGTTTTAGTTAGAGAGAATGGAATACTACTCTGTTATAAAGACAGAGAAATTTGAGTTATCTGTAGCAAAATAGATACACTTTGAGACCATAATGTTAAGTGGAATAAATTAGACACATAATCTTAAATATTGCATGATTTCTCTTATATGAGAAACTCAAAATATAGAGAAAGTAAAGGGCAAAATAAAAGATAGATAATATGAAACAGGGAGATAGATCTTTTGTGAATGTGAAGGGGACCAAGTGATGTAGAGAGGGGGAAAAAGGCGAGGGGCAGTAGAAATAAAACGAAAACGTGTTATGTACATATACTAATTCCCCACAATGAATGTAATCATTATGTACTGCAAACAAGTACTAATAAAAATAAAAATTAAAAAAGAAAAAATACAACTCTTCTCATTTGCAGATGATTTGCTTATCTAAGTAGAAAATCCCAAGGAATCTACAAAACAAATTAGCAACAAATTCTTAGTGCTTATAAGTGATTTCAGCAATCAAAACATGAAAATTTTGTATTAATCAGTAGTAAAATAAATACTGATTACAATCGCTGTAAATGAAATAGATATTAATTTAACAAAATATGGGAGGGACTTTACACAGTGTTGATGAAAAATATCCAAGATACAAATAAATAGAGAAACATATGTGTTGTGGATTGGAAGATTCAACAGAAAATATATCTATTCTCCACGATTTGGTACACTTGCTTAATACAATTCCTATGAAAATCCCAGCAAGATATTTATAATGATACATGTACGGGCTTACTTTAAAATCTACTGTATTTGGAAAGGCAAAGGAACTAAAATAGTTTAAGCAATGTTTGATTTTTTGAGACAGAGTCTTTCTATGTAGTCCAGGCTGTCCTCAAACTCATGTTGATCCTCCTGCCTCAGCCTCCCAAGCATTGATATTACAGGCATGCGCCACCAAGCCCAGTCACTGTTCTGATTTTGTCATGTGGGCATTCACAGCTATAAACTTTCCTCTTAGCATTGCCTTCATTGTGTCCTATGAGTTCTGATATATTGTACTGGCATTATTTAATTCTAGAAACTGTCTTATTTCTTTTTTGATTTCTTCTGTAACCCATTGTCTACTTAAGAATGTGTTGTTTAGTTTCTGTGCATTTGCATAATTTCTGGGTTTTTTTTGTCATTGATTTCTAACTTTATCATGCTATGGCCTGATAAACTGCAGGGTGTAAATTCAATTCTGACACATTTACTTAAGGCTGATTTATTATCTAATATGTGGTCTATTTTGGAGGAAGTTCTTCGTGCTGCTGAAAAGAATGTCGTTTTGTGGTAGAACACTCTGTATGTATCTATTAAGTCTATTTGTTTGAAGATTTTGTTCAACTTTGATATCTCTTTGTTGTTTTTTTTCTAATTGATCTATTTATTTGTGATAGTGGGGTATTGTGGTCCTGTGGTATAATTGTGTTTATGTCTGTTTGATCTTTTATGTCCAGTAGCACTTGTTTAATGAAGTTGGGTGCATCAGTGTTCGGTGCATATATGTGAATTATTGCTATCTCTTCCTGTTGGATTGCTCCCTTAACCGTTATGTAGTGACCTTCTTTGCCTCTTGGGATCAGTTATGTCTTGAAATGCACTTTGTCTGAACATAAGATAGCTACACCTGCTTTTTTGGATCCTGTTGCATGGAATACTGTTTCCTGTCCTTTGATTTTTAATCTATGTGCTTCTTTCTGGGTTAAATGTGTTTCTTACATACAGAATACTGTTGGATCTTGTTTCTTGATCATTTGGCTGGTCTGTGTTTTGGGGTTGGGGAATTGAGACCATTTACACTGAGAGTTATTACCGACAGGTATTGACTTAGTCCTGTCATTGCCTTATTTTCCTTTTGTCAATTCCCCGTCTTTCCCTTCCACTTAACTCCTGACCCTACCTGGTGTACTCATTCTACTTACATATTTTGTCATTATTAGCTTTATTGTCTCTTTCCAGGGTACCCTTTGGAATTTTTTAGAGTGTCGATTTCGTGGCCATGAATTTCTTTAGGTGCTCTTTACATGAAAATATCTTATTTCTCCATCAATTTTGAAAGATAGTTTTGCAGGATATGTCAGCCTGGGCTGGAAATTGTTTTCTTTTATGGCTTGAAACACTTGAGCCCAACACCTTTTGGCCTTTAAGGTTTGTGTTGAGAAATGTGTTCTAATTCTAATGGGTTTTCTTTTATTAGTGATTTGTTTATTTTCTCTAACCACTTTAAGATTCTGTTCTTGCATTGGACTTCTGGGATTTTGACTATGATTTGTCATGGAGAGTTTCTTTTCTGATTGTGACTATTTAAATTTGTATATACATCACTTTTCTGTCAGCAAGAAGTCATAACAGGAGCTTCCAGGGCTCATCCACACAAAGAAACATCAGTTCAAACAACCATCTACACACAGTCGTACCTTTGTAAGAGCTGTGGATACCATATGAAAGATTACTGCACCTGAGTGGGGGACAAAAGTAAGAAAAGATGCAGGAAGAAGCTACGAAGGATAGCTTCTCATTACCCTCATCATCCCTTCCTCACACCCAGACAGTGAGACATGGAGAGAGATATTCTTCACGTGGAGGAAGCAGAGTGAGATGTACACCAGGCTCGCTGCAGATCCTAGTACCAAGTCTGCACAGTGAACCCCAGAAACCAGGCCTGCCCCTGTGGCACTCCTACTCATCCGTGGATCTAGGCAGCAGACAAGCCACCTGAGGACCACACCAGTCATCCTGCCTGCAATCTCCAGATGGGCAGACTGGAGAAGGGCTTTCCCTTCTGAAAATGGTCTGTAACGAGTGGAAGAAGTCCTCAAGTCTTCAGATTTGCAGACAAAAAACTAGGCTTACAAATAATGGAGACATGACAGCAACAACAGAAGAGAAAAAAAAAGCACCAGTAACTGATTCGAAAAAATGGAGATCTGTCATGGAAAACTAAACTTTGATGAAAGAAATTAAAAAAACAAATAAATGAAAAGATATATTGCATTTGTAGATTGAAAGAATACTGTTAAAATGTCCATAAAGTGATCCTCAGATCCAATGTAATCCTTCTGAAAATCGCAACATTTTCACAGAAACATAGAAATAGGAAAAAAGTCATAAGATTCAAAGGAAACCACAAAAGACCCCAAATAGCCGAGTAATTTTGAGCAAAAGAACAAAGCTGGAGGCATACTGATTTCTAATGTGCTTCAAAGGCCTACTGAGCAGAATAGTATGATGCTCAAAGAAAAACAGACATATATACCAAATGTAATGCAAAAACAGTCCAGAAATAAATTCACACGTTTATAGTCAATTGATTTTTGACAAAGGTGCCAAAAACACACAATTGGAGAAAAGACAAACTCATTTCAATAAATGATGTCTATAAATGAGCAGAGGAATGAAATCAGATCCTTATATCATAAAATATGTGGAAACTAAATTAAAATGGATAAAATACTTAAATGTAAGAATCGAAAGTAGAAACACTACAAGTAAACATGAGGGAAAACTCGATGACATTGGTCTGGGCAATGATATTTTGGATATAACCCTCACAATCACGGAAACAAAAGCAATAATAGACAAATAGATCTACACCAAATTTAAAAACATCTATTCAGCAAAGGAAATAATCAACAGAGTGAAGAGACAACCTAAAGAAGCTGAAAATATTCACAACATGCATTGGATAAAGTGATAATATATGAAAAATATAAGGAACAATCTGATTTTTAAAATAGAGATATAACCTGAATACAGTTCTCTACAAAAGACATAAAAATGTCCAACAGATATATTAAAAAATGCTCAACAGCACTTATTACCAGACAAATACAAATCAAAACCATAAAGAGGTATCACCTCACTCAAGTAAGAGTGGCTCCATTTAAAAGATAAAAGATAGACAGAGGCAGCCCGCAGGTTCCCTAACTGGACTGCTAGCTGCAGGGACCTGCCTGGATTTGGCGGGGTGGCCCGTGAACAGCGCTGCCAGCCTCCTACTCTACAGAATACGGCGGAGTGAGGTGAGAGAGTCTGGCCAGCCTTGCTAGGCCCTGCCCCCACCGCCCGCCCCAGGTGGCTACAGCTGGGGCACAGAGCCAGCCCGCGCACCGGTAGGGTCTGGATCCATCAAAATATATGAATAAGGTTGGGGTCTCAACACGGGTAACACTGTCCTCTGCTCTTCCCACAGCCTCTCTCTTTTTGTTTTGCTTGTCTGTATGTTTGTGTATTCTCTTCTTCTTTCTCCTCCCATTGT
>PVJO010028731.1:0-17715 GCA_004026905.1 Hystrix cristata
TCCTCCATCTCCTCCTCCATCTCCTCCTCCATCTCCTCCTCCATCTCCTCCTCCGTCTCCTCCTCCTCTCTCTCTGTATTTCCTGGTCACCATAAGGTGAGCAGCTTTCCTCCACCATCCCTTCCACCATGATGCTTGTTCCTCACAGCAGGCCCAGAAAAATTGGAGCAAGCAGATGTGGGACGAGACCCGTGAGGCCACGAGGCAAAATAATCTTTTAAACTTCCCTGACGTTGATTTCCCTCAGGTATTTTTCCACAGCAATGGAAATCTAACAAACAGATTCCATCACATCCTTGACCAACAAAGCAGAGTATAGAGTTTCTAGCGTAAGATCCCATGAGCTGGGTGATTCTCAAGACCAGAAATTGATTCTTGCACAGTTCTGGACGGCAGAAGTCTGAAATGAAGGTGTCTCTTGAACTTGTGCTGCATTTGGAGGAAAGTGGCTGTTGGACTTAAGTCTACCCTAATCCTGTATGATCTCATTTTAAATAACTACATCTACAAACCATGTTTCCAAATAAACCAGGTAATGGGTTTCTGAGTGAAGGCAAATTTTGGAGGGGAGCTATGCACACCAGCATGTTAGCTCCTACTCTCACACTCGCTTGACAGGTAATAAAGTTCTCAAGTTGCCCTTTCTTTCACACACACACACACACACACACACACACACACACACACACACACAGAATGTCTCTTTTGAATGGAAAACTAGAGCATCAAAGTCACCTTGAGAAGCCATCTGTAGTTCACGAAAACCCTTTCTAAAATTTCTTTTTTTTTTTTTAACAGTACTGAGCACTCATCTCAGCCTTCACACTGACCTCTGTCCCAGCCCCTGTTTTCATTTTTCATTTTGCCACAGGCTCTCACTCAGTTGATCAGGCCGGCTTGAACTTGCGATTCTCCTGCCTCAGCCTCTCCGAATGCTGAGATTGCAGGTGTGCACTGCCCCACCCGGCTAGATTATTCCATTTCCTAATGAGACATATGGGAATATCATGGCAATATCGATGAGTGTCAGTTTCTGTGTGTGCAGGAATTTGCTTTGGGAGAAAGTTTGCCCCATTTATGGTAAAGGTTGCTTCACGTCCGTCCGTCTTTGCGTCATCCATTGTCACACCAAATTGATTCTCGCCAATCCTCCAGCGTAAGTATTTCCAAAGAACAATTGATGTCTCTGGGCTTTCCCTTCTACCTGGCTCCCATGTAGCCCTCCAGGTCCTTGCTCCAAAATAACTTGCTTTCAGTCTTTCAATGCGTTTGGAATGTGATAAAAAAAAAAAAAAGGTTTTTAGGCATAGCACAGTTTGTAGGCAATAGTCCTTGAAAATGTCAATCGATTAGCATTCACTGCACCTTGGCTGTGTGCACGTATCGGCACCCTGGTGCTTCGTGTTTCGGGGTTTGGAAGGGAGACCTCTAAGGGATGCAGCCTGGCAGGAGATGTGTAGGTCCTTGGGGACCTTTCCACAGGGGGATGAGAAAGGCTCTCAATGTACTTCCTGCAAGAAGATTTTTATATTTAAAAGAGCAAGCCTGGCCTCTCCATTTTCTCCACCTTCCCGCCTTGCCGTGTGATTTCCCGTTTGCACGAATACTTACGACATCGCAATGCCACGTGCCGTGACATCTCTACAAGAGCCAAGCGCCGATCAGCAACACACCTTGGACCTTGGGGGCTGGAAGCCACATGAGTTTATTTTCTTTATAGAGTTTACTTGCCTCAAATATTTCACTACAGGCCTCCGAAAACAAAACAAAACAAAACAAAACAAAACAGAATAATACAGTGTGTACATTAGCATCCCTTTACTCTCACACATACCTGAGAAATCAGCTTGCCAATAAGGAGGAAGAGTTCACTGAGCTCACGGTGTTGGGAGTTCGGGCCCAGGACATGTTGGGCGCATTGTTTGGGGCCTGTGCGGGCAGAAAGCATCAGGGCAGCGGGGAGCCCGTTTGCTCCACGCCGTGAAGTGAAGGAGGTGGAGAGAAAGAGACCGAAATCCTGTAATCCCCTTCATGACCTAAGTTCCTCCCGTAGAATCGCCTCTTCTAGAGGTCCACCGTCTCCTCTTAGCTCCACCGGGGGGACCAAACCTTCCACCTGCAGGACGCTGACGAACACTCAGATGAGGGCTAGAACACGCTCCACTCGTCAGCCCTCCATAGTTGTTGATGATTTAACTCTACAGAGACTTAGGAGGTCGCCTCGTTGATTAGCTGGAGTCACCTCTAGGAGGCAAAGTTCTGCTGTGGTAAGAAGACTCGTTGTGAGTTAATAGGTGGGGCAGGAAATCCTGGTTGTTCTGGCTTCGTCTATTCTCACCAGAGACAAGGTATCTGCACAATATTTGCTTTATTGGTGCATATTCGAGATCTTGAATAATGAGATTTGCTGCAGTATATGGGTACATAGATAAAAGGAACTTTGATTATTTCCATCCCTGCTCCCTTCCTTTCCCCTTCCTCCCCTTCTCCGATCCTCTTCTTCCTTCCCAAGTCTACCTCCTAGCTTTCCATCTCTTGTCCTCTGTTTTAAAGTTTTATTTTAGTTAATTTATTTTTGATTGCTTATATAAGACAGAGCATGGGATTTTTAAGCTCCCGAGGTTGGCTTCTTTTGCCTAACGTGATGGTGCCCACGTCTATTTTCCTATAAAAGAAGTGATTTCATTCTTTTTATTTATTTATGTTTGAGGCAGGATCTTGCTACGTAGTTCAGGCCAGCCTTGAACTCACTAGGTAGCCCAAGCCGGCCTGGTACTCGAGGCGATCCTCCTGCCTCAGCCTCCCAAATACTGAGATGACAGGCCTGCACCACCACGCCTGGCCGATTTCATGCCTTTTTATAGTTGAAGAATATTCCATTAGTGCACATATATATGTATATATATATATATGCACACATATATATGTATTTTTCTTCTTCTGTCATCTGTTGACAGACATATGGGCCGCTTCCAAGATTTAGCTATTATAAGTTGTGCTGCTGTAAACAGGGCTGTGCAGGGATCACTCTAATATGATGCCTTTAACTCTTTTAGGAAGACACCTAGAAGCGGAATGACCAGCTCCAAAGGAATCTCTGTCTTTAGACTTTTGAGGACTCTCCATACTGATTTCTACATGGTTGTCCTCGTTGACAGTCTCACAAAAACGTGCGAGGGTCCCCTTTTTTGCTACATCCTTAGCATCCATGGCTGCTGTGTCTTCCTGATGCCCGACATTCTGACTGGGGCGAGACGGAATCTCAGTGTAGTTTTGATTTTCGCTTCCCAAATTTCTCAAAATGTCGGACTTCTTTCTCATGTACTTATTGGCCGCAGCAGACACAGAAAGAACTGCACGTACCTACGGCCATGTGATTTTTTGATAAGGGGCCCAGAAACAAGCACTGGACAGAGGACGGTGTCCTGTACACACAGCGCTGGGAAAGGTGGACCCCACATGCCCAAGACTGCAACTAGATCCTTATCTCCCAGCCTGCACTAAAAGCATGTCAAAAGGGATCAAAGACCTAAATATAATTCTGGAAACTTTGAAACTGCTGGCAGAAAACACAGGAGACGCGCTGGAAGCCATAGACGCCATCAAAGACTCCCGGATTTGGCTCCCAATCAATCAAGATGGTATTTTAGGAATAAAGTGCGGACCGACTTTGATTAGGGCCATAGGGGAAGGTGGTGAGTGGACGGAGCCAGGAACCGGGGTAAAGACACGGCCCTTTAAAATTCTGCTTGGGGTGGGGGATTTTGCTCAGTGGTTAGAGCACTTGCCGCCAAGCACCAAAAAATCCCCAGCACCAAAAAATAAAAATAAAAAACAAAAATCTGGGTTGAAGTCCATGCTACTGAGGGCAAAGAGGGAACAGAAGAGAAAGGAAAACATACCAGAGAGCTAGCAGAATCCAAACAGGCAGCTCTGAGGAGTATGTCAGTAGTTCGGATTTTCTCATCTTGAACAAGTTAAGAAGGATTTGAGCCCGGCGTGGGGGCGGGCACCTGTAATCTCAGCACTCAGGAGGCTGAGGCAGGAGGATTGCTGTGAGTTTGAGGCCTCCTGGGCTACATGGTCAGTTTGAGGCCAGCCTGGACTACATGGCAAGACCCTGTCTCAAAATACACACACACAAAAAAAAAATTAAAAAAAGAGGGATTTAATTCAGGGTGTAGAGGGCTGGTTTGCATTCGCGAATCCTTTGGCAGCTGTGTGCAGAACACATTATGAAGTCAAACACAGCAGAGGTGGTCAGCTGTGGGCTATCCGGGGAGCAGGTAGAGGTGGGATTAGACTTGAAGAGTGGTTTTGTGGGAGGGGAAGGAAATGGACAGATTCAGAACAGGCATCAGAAGCATTAAAAAGCAAACAAATGAACAAAAAACCCCTATACGGCAGGGGATTTAGCTCAAGTGGTGCGGCACTTGTCTAGCAAGCGCAAGGCCCTGAGTCCCATCCCCAACACACACATACACACAAATTTCCTATGACCTGGATGTTGTTCTCCAAGAGTTGAAGAAAATCGATCAGGCCGCTGGAGGAGTCCTTAATGGATTTGTGGAGGACTCAGCACATGATCTCGGGTTTCTAAGAAAGAACAATGGCGCGGCTCTTTTCTGATTTCCACCACGTGGATTTCCAAAGAGTCTGACGATTTTCCTGCCTTTCAGCGCCATTATGTTTCCCTCGGCGCACCCGACATTTAGTGTGCCTGGTTGGATGAGTTTGGGCCAAAAAAATGGTATCGCTCGGGTCACTCCTTTGTAACCACCAGAAGCTGACGTAATAATAGAAGAATTACCATTACAGAGGGTTGTTTCAGTTAATTAGTCCCACAATAATAACAGCTAACAATTATATTACACACACTTTATGCCAGCATTATACGAAGACTTTGGCAAGCATTGAGGAATTTGGCTTCCGTGCAGTGAAAATTTGGACAAAAGCCAGAAACGGATGCTGGGAGACCAATTAGAAAGATGCTATTTCACCTTCCAGAGCAGGAATTTGGTGATTTAGCCTCTTTCCATGTGTATGGGGGCAAAAATCTCAACGCTGGTTGTTGGGTTGTGATAAAATCTATAGGATTTGTTATGGTTTGGGAAGGGAATGAGAGAGACTCGAAATATTAACATCCGGCATTTTTGTGTTTTTTGCTGACAGATACTAATGGTGCATCTCCTTTTAATCTGCATGTAATTGCAGGGCACAGTGATTATACTCATGGGGAGTTGGTGCATGCAAATAACACATCTTAATTCTTTTCTCATCCTCCTCACTTCCCCCTTTTCTCCCCTGCTTGGTCCCCTTCCCTTGGGGAAAAGATCCAACTCCCCATTTCCTATTCGCTTTTATTTTGCTCTTTATTTATGCTTTGGGCTTCTCATAGAAAAGAAACCATGCAATATTTAAGCTTGTGTGTCTGACTTACTTTACTTAGCATTATCGTGTCAAGGTCCCTCCATTTTCCTACACCTGTCTCAAATTTATCCTTCTTTGTGGCAGAGTAGTACTCCGTGGCTTGTAAATATCACGTTTATTTTACGCGCTCACCAGTAGGTGTAACTCTATGGGCGTGCTGTGTTGCTTTCATACATCTGTATACCACGTGGTGATCAACTTAGGATGTTTAGGTTTCCCTCATCTCAAATAGGTATGACCTCAGGAATGGTAGCTGGCACGGGGCCCTTCAGAGCTGGTAGTATCTCAAGTCGAAGAAAGATTGGGGGTGCTTCTATTTTTGCAGAAACAGGGGTGCAACCTAAGCCAGAATTCTCAAATAATGAGCGTGAACTACGCCCACCCAGCTTCCAAATTCCTGTGCAGTGCCCTGTTGCAAATATGCCAGCACACTATGGGAAGTTCTTTCTTTGCTGTTGATCAGTCACCATTTTTCTCTTGCTTTCCCCCTTTGTCAGCAGCTACAACCACCACGTGCATTTCTGGGTTCCTCTCTCCTTCTGACGAGTTCTCAGAAGGAAAGTGGGGCCCCATCATTTCCAGAATGAAGGGTGCCGAGAGCATGTGAAAAAGAGCTGCCAGGAAGCCCGAGCGCTCGGCCAGCCGGCTCCTCACGGCCCCAAGCTGATGGAGCTGCGATCACAGATCCGTGTTGGAGGGACCCACATCGACGGCCTGCCGCTGTGGCACACAAGCTGCTTGTGGGGGCGACCGCAGGAGCTGACGGCTGAGTTGCACACCCCGTGACCAGATTCCCACTGCGCTTCCAGCTCCACAGGATGCGAGTCCAGTTGCCATTTCTGGAATTCTTTTTTAAAATTTTAACAGTACATTTTACATATATACTGATGACATTCATCACAGAGAATTTGTACCTGTACATGATATATTTTGTTGCTTCTTTTCTTCCTGTTGCCCTCCCCTCCCTTCACCCCTCCTCCCTCCTTATTGTAAAAGCTTTGTTTCCATTTTTTCCTCCCATTTCTTAGTTCTCTTGTCCCTCTGTTCCGTTCCCCCTCCCTTGCTCCCTTTCCCATTTGGACACTTTCTTCCCTTTCCCAATATAATACACTTTAGTCTTTATTTACACTTTCAGTTTCTCACATCAGAGAACCAAAGTTCTATTTCAATGTATGTGTCTGATTTATTTTACTTTAAGATTATGATCTCAAGGTCTATCCATTTACCTAGAAATATCTCAAGTTTATCATTCTTTATGGCAGAGTAGTACTCCATTGTGTAGAAAAACCACATTTTTCTTTATCTATTCATTGGTTGATGGACATTTGGGCTGTTTCCAACATTTAGCTATTACAAACTGTGCCATTATAAACATGGGTGTGCATATATCGCTGCAGTATGATGCTTTTAATTCTTTTGGGAACATACCAAGAAAGGGAACAGCTGGGTCAGAAGGAATCTCTAGTCCTGGTTCCCTGAGGAAGCTCTACACTGATTTCCATAGTGATTGCATGCTACATCTGCTGGAAGATAGAATATGTAGAGCCCTTGAAGACACAGGTGTGGGCAAAGACTTTATGAACAAAACCCCAGTTGCCCAGGAAATATCACAAAGAATCAACAACTGGGATCTCATCTTATTAAAAAACTTTTTTTTTTTAGGGGGCTGCGGGGGATTGAACTCAGGGCCTTGCACCTGCTAGGCAAGTGCTCTACCACATAAGCTAAATTCCCAACCCCTAAAAAAAGCTTTCTCACAGCCAAAGAAACCACCAGCAGAGAGAAGAGACAACCCACAAAGTGGGAAAAAAAAATTGGCCAGCTGGCCCTCCAACAGAGGACTAATATCTAGAATATATAAAGAACTAAAAAAAAAAAAAAAGACCCCCCAAATTTAAAGACCTGATGCGAAACTGGGCATCTGAAATGAACCTGCGCTTCTCAGATGAAGTACAAATGGCAAATAAACATATAAAATAATGTCCAGCACCACGGGTCCTTTGAGAGATGCAAATTAAAACAACACTGAGCAGGACCTGGTGGTGCGGGCCTGTCATTCCAGCCCTCAGGAGGCTGAGGCAGGAGGGTTGCCACAAGCTGAAGGCCAGCTTGGACGACACAGAGAGACCTTGTCTCAAAAATGCAAAAAGAAAAAATAAATAAAATAAAATAAAATAAAAATAAAATGGCACTGAGACTCCATCTCACTCTAGAAAGAACAGCTATTATCAGGAAATCGCCCAATAACAGATGCTGGGAGGGGGTGTGGGGAAGAAGGAAACACTCCACTGAATTGTTTTCTTTTCTTTTCTTTTCTTTTTTTTCTTTGTGTGCTGGGACCGAACTCAGTCCACTGAATTCCTAAAGGACACTTTGAGCCGCAGTGACTCCTTGTGTGTGTCTCTCCGGCCTCCTTCCCGTCGACCCCTCGCCAGGCTGGCCGGCGGCCCGGAGACATCCCTGCATCTCCGGAAGGCGATGGCGCGTTTCAGGTCTGCCCGGCACGTCGTGGGAAGGTGGGGCGAGTCCCGGGGTGCTCCTGGAAGAGCCGAGGGCCCTGTGAGCCAAGCCACAAAGTATGAGTGCTGGCGAGCTCCGCTCCTTGACACTGAGAGGCCATTTCCAAAACAGTAGGTGGGCGAGTCCGCCATGCACAGAAAATAGCCACAGAGAAATACTTGAGGGCTGAGGTAGAGCTCGGGGGTGACAAAGCATATAAATATTTGTGAGTATTCGTGGCTGCTTAGTTGCTACATGCGGAATAGATGAATATTTGGAAAAAGGAGAGGAAAACACTGATGGTGGGTGGTTGCTTGAGGGGAGGTGTGTTTTGCAAAGAAAAAATAAAAGGTGTGGCAGCTCCTGCAACGTGCATAGGCACTGCGATACGCCGGCACATGCACACAAATTTCTCTTTTTCTTGCACTTTAATATTTAGCCCTTTTGCACAAGATGAGCAAGAAGTGGAGGGAGAAGGAGGGAAGGGAAAGGATGGGAATGAAGAAAGACAATAATTCAGCTGGGCTCTGTGAGTGCATCAACTCCCCCCAAGGAACGCCATCATTATGGCCTGCAAACATGGACTCCTAAAAAGGAAAATTAAAAAATAAATAGATCCCAGCTCTGGTCTGGGTCTTATTTCTAATACAAGTCATAAAAAATTAAGTTAAATAAATACATAAACTCAGTGAGGAACGATTCGCTTTTTCGTTCTCCCAATTCATTCTGAATAAGTGTCTGCCCTCTCTCTGTTCCTCCTTTCCTATCTTCAAATAAAGTGGCTTCTTTTATTCAAAATAAGTAAACTGAATGCTAATACTATAATCTCGAACACATGTAGACAAAGAAACCTGAAAGCATTCATACCTCACCAGGTAATCTAGCAACTACACTCCGTGGTATTTTCCCAAAAAAAGCTAAACATGTACGTCAACATACAAACCCCACATGGTTAATTATTCGTAATTACTAAAAGAAATAACAAAGATTCTTTATATTTATGAAGCGTTTGCTGCTTCCTGCAGCAGCTCTGGTGTCCTCCCTCCTGAGGGTCTTCAGCTGCGCAGTCTTGGCTGCCTCAATGTCCCAAATAGACTCAAAATGTTGACCTTTCCAGGTCATTTTGACCTTGGGGCAGAGCCAGGAGCCACACGGTGCCAGATCTGATGAATAAGGTGGACAAGGACACGGCGTCGTGTGTTTACGAACCACCTTTCTGCCGGACGGCACTCGGCGGCAGTAGTCACCGTGTTTTTGATCACACTGGCAAAGACCCTCAGGAGAGAGGCCTCCAGAGCTGCTGCAGGAAGCAGCCAGGACGTGGGATGAGTGTGCAAAGTGAGGGGGATTTTGAGGGGACTCATGGCAGTTCGTCTTTTCAATAATAAGTTTGGGGGGGTGTTTGGTTGTTTTTGGAGGTTTTTTTTTTGGTTCTGAGGATCGAACTCAGGACCTTGCGCTTGCTAGGCATGCACTCTAATCACGGAGCTAAATCCCCAACTCCAAGTTTGTTCATTTTAATTTAAATGCACATTGTATCATTTGACCAGCCCCAGTATATATCTAATGCAATAAAATGCTGTGGAAATAGTTGTTCTAATAGTTGTTTGGGGAATAATAGAGAAAAAAGGAAAAAGCCTGTAGATGTTTGATACACATGGAGTCATCTTGAATATTCCTGATCCGGTGCTAATTGTATGTATAGACGAGGAACACGTGGCTGCAGATCTGAACAAGCTGAGCCTCTGCTGTGACTCTGTGTGGTGGGGATTTGCAAGGCGACAGAGGTTTGCTTAATGAGCCAGCATGGTGGCCCATGCTGTAATCCCGGCTTTCTGGGAGGCCGAGGCAGGAGGATCCCAAGTTGGAGCCCAGCCTGTGCAACCTGACAAACACTTAGACACTAACTCAAAATAAAAAAAAAAAATAAATAAAAAGGAGCTGGAGATGCAGCTCAGTGCCAAGGCTCTGAGCTCAATCCCCAGGAGCACTGGAAGAAAAAAGAAAAAAAAAAAAACTGCTTCATTTCATTTCATCAGCATCCTTGGGCACAGACGGCTGTGTGGAACAGTGTACCCCTCACTGTGGCCCTCAAGAGAACCATGCTGCAGAAAGGAACCATGATGGGAAAGGCACACCTGCATTGCGTTCCGATTTCCCAGGGCCCCGGCTGAGTCCTTCCAGCTGGGCTGAGCGGAAAGCGATCTCCTCTGTGCACCTTTATTAAGGAGCGATGTCCATTTGGCCGACTTCTCCACGCCGCACATTTCACTGTGCAAAGCAGGCCTGATGTCATCGCCTGAGAAGTCCTGCTCGGCGTCTGAGGTTTCTAAATAAGGTCATTTATCTCGACTTCTCTGTTAAAACCCCCCAGATATGTGCAATATTGGGCAAGCAGGCCTGCCAGGAAGCCCCATGCGCCATGACTCAGAGCCGGGTGTGAGGGAGGAGCCCTCCGGCTGCAGGGGCCTCCTGGCCGGCCAGAGCAGACACCCTGAAAAGCCCGGAGCCCCGGACGCCTGGAGGGCAGAGATGGCAGGAGCCGCGTGGCGAGGGACCAGCCAGCACCGAGCCCTCCGGCTGGCGTCCCCACGGCTGGCTCCAGGGCGAGGGCGCAGGGGTGCGGTCATCTGTGCTGTGTGCCATGTGGAGCCATCGCTGAGAGGGACGCAGGGTGGGCAGGATTCTCCGCAGATCCTGAACTGATGTCAGGTTCAGGGGAGGGGAAACTGAAGGAGGCAGAGATGGGGAGAGGTGGGGAGATATGATGGGCAGGACACGGGACATGGATGCATGAGTGGATGCTAGATGCACGGGTGAGAGATGGGCAGAAAAATAGATAGATAGATACATAGGTACCTAGATAGATTACGTAGATAGATACATAGATACATAGATACATAGATTACATAGATTGATACATAGGTACATAGATAGATAAACATAGATACATACATAGATACATAGATAGAGAGATAGATACATAAATACCTAGATAGATTACACAGATAGATACGTAGATACATAAATAGATTAGAGAGATAGATATGTAGATACATAGATAGATGACACAGATAGATACATACACACTTAGAGAGATTACATAGATAGATACATAGGTACCTGGATAGATTACACAGACAGATACATAGATACATAGATAGATTAGAGAGACAGATATGTAGATACATAGATTACACAGATAGATACATAGATAGATACATAGATAAACATAGATCGATGCATAGATACATAGATTAGATAGATACATAGATTAGAGGGATAGATGCATAGATACATAGATAGATTACACAGATAGATACATAGATAAACATAGATACATAGATAGGTAGATTACATGAAAGATAGATTACATAAAAGATAGCTAGATACATAAATATGTAGGTAGATTAGATAGATACACAGATAGATATACACATAGATTGCATAAAAGATAGATGGATGGATAGATACATACATAGATTACATAGATACATAGATAAACATAGATACATAGATTACATAAAAGATAGATTGCATAAAAGATTAGATAGATGATAGATAACAGATACATAGATAGATAGATACATAGATAGGTAGATAGTGGATGGATAGAAAATAAAGTGTGTACTCATGGATGCATGAGTTAGATGATAGATAAAAGATAGATCGATTGATAGCTAGGACTGAGATAAATAAGATAGATCACATACATGATAGATACAAATATAGATGATATATAGATGATAGATAAATGTAGGTAGATAGAGATACTTTGATATCTATTTATATATATTTATATTGAAACGTTGGCAGATAGGTGATAGGCGGAGAGATGCAGAGAGAGCTAGCTGTCCACAGCAGTGATGGTGAACATTTCAGATACGAACAGCCCGCTGTGGACGGGCGCTCTTGGTGCGCCCCTCTCTGGTTCAAAATGTTACGTCAGGAGGTGGACTGTGCGCCGCTGTCCTGCCAGGGGTCCCCATAAAAAGGCAAGAGAAGCAGGGAGGAAGGGAAGCTGCAATACAGACTACAATTTTGCATCTACAGACAAAGACAGCCCAGACTGGGGTGTGAGAATGTTTGAAAAAAAAAATCACATCATGAATATTTTTAACTTTGTCCTTTGTCTATTCTTCAAAAAGAGCTTCCTGTAGGATCAGGGCAAGTCATGAAATCAGAAATTGGGAATTTGCAGCTCGGGCCCACAGACCAGATGGAGACCAGTGTAGTTCGTCTAACGCTGGCTTCTTCTCCCACCGTTGATCAAAAGGATCCAGATTGGAGAAAGTTGTGCATCCCTCTTTGCCATCCATAACAATTGGTAATTAGGATTTTGAGTTTATCAATTTCCCTTGAAAACTAAAAAAAAATTAGCAGATGATAAATCTAACCTGCCAAGGGCCTGTCAAAACACAGACATTCGGAAGCCGTTGATTTAAACACATACTCACACAAGGCTGGCGAGCAGCTCAGCGCTCAGCGCCGGCCTAGCACGGGTGAGGTTCTGGGTTCCATCACTAGCAAAAACAGAATATTTTCCCAGCCCTCAGGAGGCTGAGGCAGGAGGATCACCACCCGCTCAAGGCCAGCCTGAGGTATAGAGTGAGTAGAGGGGCAGCCTGAAGTATGCAGCGAGACCCTGAATCGAGAAGCAAAATAACAAAATGAAACAAAAAATAGAATTTGGTGACGCCAAGTACCTTTGCATTGTGGATGGTGTTTTCCTACCTGGGATTAAGGGCTGAGGATAAAGATGGATTTTCGTGTGGACACGTTCTGAAATTTTAAAAGCCGCAGAGTTGAATACATTCATCAATCATGGTGTAAACCTGCTCCTGGTGCATACGCCTTATTTTAAAAGTCTGTGTGAAAAGGAGCGTATCGTACACTTGAAAACCGTTAAGACCAGATTTTAAATGTTCTCATCATGAAAAAAAAGGAGAGAGAAATGTGTTGGGAGATGGATATACATCTATACGAAAGCATCAGACTTTATGCACGAAAATGCACAATTTGTGTTTGTCACAAACACATATATTGGTTCCTCGAGAGAAGCTCACAACTCACTGTGTAGTCCAGGCCAGCCCTGAACTCACGGCGATCCTCCTGCCTCAGCCTCCCGAGTGTTGGGATTACAGGTAGGTACCACTATCCCAGTTCCCCCAAATAATTTATAAATGTTTACTTGATAAAGGAGAATTAAAACTATTTATGGAATGCAGTGGGATGCTGCGATATACGTGTGGGATGCATAATGAGAAAATCCAGGAAAGGGGCAAATCTTTCACTTAAAATTTTTATCTTTTGTTTTGTTTTGTGCTGAGAAGACTCCAGGTCCTTCCCTGTAGCTGTTTTGAAATAGCCAGTAAATGCTGTTAACTACAGCTACCCTACTGGACTGTGGAATAGCACAGGTCAGTTGTATTTGTCAAATTCCTCCAGCGTCCCTCCCTGCAGCCAAGGTCCCTGGTGACTAATATTCCCCTTTCTGACTCCACGAGTTCCACCCCTTTCATCTCCCGCGTATGAGTGAGATCATGGGAAATGTGCCTTTTTCTGCCTCTGGCTTCTTTCACTTAGCATAACACAAACGTTTTCAACTTTTTCCACCTTTGGGTTTAGCGATAAAGATCATAAAAGCAAATTTAAAATGCCTGGCTCGGTGTCCACTGTATTCATCGTGGAATATGTCAGCATAATTGTCTGTATTTTCCCAAACTCCACCCACCCTTTTGGATTTGAGGTTTCTGGGAAGTGAATTGAAAGGGGATGCTGTTTGCTTAAATCGGTGGAGGAGCTTTTCTTAGTTTCCTGTGTCCTCTTTTTCAGTATATGGCTTTAATCCTTTGCTTTCATATACCGGAATCTTCGGGGGATTTGCAGCTATGAAATCCTATCAATAAACTGAGCATGGAATTGCTAATAATCGATATTTGTTGTTACATGTGCGAATCCCAGATGTTCTTTGTGAATCTATAAAAAGAGAAAGAGAAAGCTCAAGGCCCTAAGTTCCATCCCCAGCCTCCCCCCTAAAAAAAATTTTAAAAAGAGAGAAATTGAAACCACAACAGTGATACATACAATGTAAAAAGAAAATGCTATATATTTTGATAATAATTTTTTTAAATCTTCGAGATTTTCCAATTGGTTCCATTTCATAAAATTCTGGCAATGCATATTGATTTTTTTAAATTTCAGTTTAAATTAAAAAAAAAAAACCTGTTTATCAGTCCATGTTTGCAGTGCATAATTCGCCTTCCTGGTGTGGAGCTGGCGTGTGTAGAGAGCACGTCTCGATCCCTCGTCCCTCCCTCCATCTCTCGACCCTCTTCCCTTTTGTGAAAGCTTATGTTTGCATGCTCTGAAGAATACTCACTGTTTCAAAACACATTTTCTGCCCCAGAAATGAGATCATTTCACTGTTTCCTGGGAAATACCAGGAAATCTGCATCTAATTCCAAATGGCACATAATGAAATTTCTTTCTCCGTGCATTTCACGGTGCCCGGCAGACTGTGTAAAGAGACTTCGCTGTGAATAAGTAAATGTTTCCATTTGGACACAAACCAGGGCAGGATCCTTCCTAACCAAGACCTGATTTCCACCGGGAAACCCAAGCTCACGCCTGCCCGATTTCACGCCCGCTTCGGGATGACAGATCGGCTTCATTTATGGACTTACTCAGAACAATTTGAGGGTTTATTTGAAGCAGAAGCCAAACACCAATGAAATTTCTGAATTTCGTGTTATTTAGATATCTTTTTTCATCCTAACTAGTACTTTAGTGGCAGCCGCAAGCGCCTGCTCTATTTCTGCAGGGCTGATGAGCTGTGAAATCTATTGAGTAATGTCAATAGATATTTCCAGATATAATCAATAGATTTTCAAGATCTCTCTGGGGGTTCTGGAGAGCACCGGATACGGGGAGAGATTAAACAAGATGGTCCACAGCTGGGGGACGGCTCGAAGAAACGGGTCCGTGGGGATCCAATACACAGCTCCTTGCTTGGATATATGTTGGGGATGCCCCAGAAAAATAAAAGTTTCACGGAATCACAAAGATGTTAGAGGGAAAGAAGTTTCAATATTCGTGCTTCTTCTAGCTCCTTCGGCCTAAAGCATTTCATATAAATGTCTCCGTCCAGAGGCTCCAGTTAGAGGTGGATTTGCTGGAGTAAATCACCTTGCTTTCCACACACCCTGGAGTCCTGACTGAAATGTCAGGCTGAGCATTGCTTCCCGGTTTCTGCCCGGGAGTCTATTTTGACACTGGGCACCGAGCCCGGGACCTTCACGCTGAGCTCCATCGAAAACCAAGATGTATCATGTACAGGTACAAAATAACCATGTTGATTATGATCATTATGTATGCAATGTACCAATACATGTTCTTGGTAAAAAATAATAAAAAATTAAAAAAAAATAAATTTTTGAGAGAGTCTCACTAAGTTGCTAAGTTGCCAAGGCTGAAGTTCAAACTCGGGATCCTCCCGCCTCAGCATCCCAGAGTGCAGGGGTGACAGGCGTGAGCCGCCACGTCCAGCATTCATTCTATCCACCGGTACAAAGAAAAAAGGGGCAAGAGACAGAATCGAGTGTCTCCATATCCCCACATGAGCCTTCATGCCTGTCATCCCAGCACTCTGGGAGGCTGAGGCAGGAGGATCCCAAGTTTGAGCTCATTCTGCACTCGTTCTAGCAATTCAGCAAAACTTGTTTCGAAACTTTAAAAAAGGGTTGGAGATGGAGCTCAGTAGAAAGGCCATGAATTCGCACCCTCGTACTGAAAAATTAAAAAATAAAGGTCTCTTAGACACACTGGGACTCCTGGTTTTTCTGATAGTCCTTCACCTGACCTTGATTCATTGGGTCGATTGTTTTTATGTCTCAGGGCTGCTCTTACGAACTACTATGAACCTGGAGGCTTAAAATACCACACAGACTCACAGTTCTGGAGGGCAGATACGCTAAATCAGCATCAGTAAACCCCAAGAGCCTGTTCCTTCTGCGGGCACCTGGAGAGATCCTCCTGCCTCGGCCACCTCCTGGGGCTGTGAGATGGGTAAAAATCATCAGCGTGGCTAGCGGGAGAGTAAGAGTCTGGGTCCAAATGAAAAAGGAGCTTGAACATCCTCCACTAGGAGTTGGCAGGCTTCTCGCCCTAGTCCTGGGAGGTCACATGGGCCAATGGGGAGGTGCACCAGCCTGGACCCCTCGCAGGAGGAACCAGCCCCTTCCTCACGCCCACGCTCACTGAGTGCAAGGCATTAGCGTGCACACACAGATAAGCAGCTGGGGGACGTGGTGTGTGTCTGGAGTATCAGCTGGGCGGGAGGCTGAGGCAGGAGGGTTGCAAGTTTGAGGCCAGCCCGGGCACCTTATACAGCCCTGGTCGTAATATAAAAAGAAAAAGGGATGGGGGTGGAGCTCAGTGCAAAAACCCTGGGTTCAATCACCAGGGCAGAGAGAGGAAGAGAGAGGGGGAGAGAGGGAGGGAGAGACAGAGGCAGAGAGAGACATAGGAAGGAAGAGGAAGAAGAAGGAGATGCAGACAAGGAGAAAGGGGAAGGAAGGGGAGGAGGAGAAAAGAAGAGAAAAGAAGGAAGGAAAAAAGAAAAAAGAAGGAGGGAAGTTCAACTGTACAAACTGGAAAAGAACATTTAAGACTCTCACTCCAGGTGTGGTGGTCCACGTCTCTCCCCCCAGCACTTGGGAGGCTGAGGCAGGAGGGTTGGCTAGATAGAGTCCGAGGCTACACCGCAAAATTATGATTGGAAAAACTAAGAAAAAAAAAAGAGAGACAGTTGATCTTCACTTGAGAAACGCGCTGGACACAGCCTGCTCCTCTTACTAAAGTAAGACACAGGAGTAAACGCTCGGGAATTTCAAGACCCCCCCAGGGCATCCACACTTCTTTTCCTTTTTATGATTTTGTTTTACGTTTTCCCATCTGCAGCCTCAGAGGGGTGTCAGCTGAGGGTTTTGCACAGAACCGACACCCACCAGCCTGTCGGCGCGCACTCAGGGGCCCGCCGAGCGCCCACGTTTGCTTCCCTACTTGGTGTGATGCAGAAGGAGGCTTGCCAGGAACACTGAGAAATGTGCCTCATTCTTCAGGTTTTCTGTATTTGGCTCTATTTCCAGATACATTTCCCCAAAGGAAGCTCATGAAACGCCCGCTTGGCTGCGAGGAGGGAAAAGGTCCACCGGTCGGTCACCTCAAGCAAGCTCAGGCCTGAGGCCTGCGGGGTGCCGGCCTCGGGGAGCCCAGAGCAGCTTCAAAAAGAGGCAAAATGCATTAAAAAGGAGGCTCGCAGCTGACCAGTGACATGCAGGGCGGAGAGGAGGCCGGGAGATGGCCGGAGGCGCCAGCGCAGGCAGGTCCAGCTCAGGGCTCCTGGGCCGGGCCCGAGACGGGGGACGGGTGGGCGCTGTGTCCAGCACACACGCGGGATGTCCCTGTCGGCCTCGTGCCCGGCGTCAGTACTGTCCTCCGCAGACCTGCTGCCCTCACGCTGTGCGGGCTCCCGACACTCAGACCCCTCAGGACTCACCTCCTGGGCCCAGACCACCTTCCTCCCGCCTCGGGCACCCGGGAGCAGGCCCACAGGTCGGCACCGAGGCTCACAGTTCGGGCCTGGACAGTACATCCCACAGGATGGTATGAGAACCCTGCAGGCCACATGGGCAGACTTGGGTTAAAGGAAAAGGAAGGAGGAGCAGGAGATGGAGGAGGAGATGGAGGAGGAGGAGATGGAGGAGGAGACGGAGGAGGAAAAGA
>PVJO010028732.1:0-17707 GCA_004026905.1 Hystrix cristata
CCCCCCATCTCCAAAAGAAAAAAAAAAGAAGAAGAAGAAAAGAAAAGAAGAGGGGTGGGGCATAATTCACATGTGGATTCTCATACTCAACATATTTTATCAATTCTAATCTCTTCTGATGCGTTCATACTTTTTCCCCACTAATTGTTAGTCTTGTTGTACAATCCGGCTGGTGACAAAAGTCCCCCAGCCCAGGAGTGGAGGGCTGGACTTGATCCTCCAGCTCTGCCTCACCTTACCCCTCTCCGGCCCTTCCTCTTCTTGCGGCCTGGGCAGCCAGCCTCCCCACACAGGGTTGAGGGAGGACTCCATTCCAGGCAGGGGCCCAGGCGGACAATGGAGGGCGTTGCCTCCAGACAGACACTGTGGGTCCTTCTGTCTGGCACAGCAGCTCCTAGTGCTTTGTGGTCTCCACTCCAATAAATCTGGCCTCTCTTGCTCTGGATCCTATACTCTGATGGGCTTTGGTTGTTGCCCTAGGCCAGATTTCTGGACGGGTTTCTGTGGGGTCACATAGGTTTTGCAATAAGTGCAGCCCCAGGCCATCTGCATGTTGGCTCTGCTTTCCCATCTGCTTCTATGCCCCAGTCCTGGCAACTAACAAAGGGATTAAATATTTTTAAAGGAACAATCTGGATTTGCACTACATGAGTAGTTTTGTGTCCAGTCGTTTTCACTTAGCGCCCCATCAGTGAACATTTTCTTTTTTTTCTTTTTTTTCTTTTTTTTTCTTTGACACAGTCTCACTATGCTGCCCAGGTTTGCCTTGAATTTAAAATTCTGGGCTCAAGTGACCCTGCTGCCTCAGCCTCGAAAGTAGCTGAGACAACAAGTGAGCACCGCTGTGGGGCTTCCCCTCATAAGCATTTTTCTTCGCCGTCCAGATGTTGCCGTAACAGCCCTGAAGTAACTCTATGTTGTTAGCATTTGTCCCCCACTCAGAAATCTTCTTCTAGCTAAGCACGGTGGTGCGTACCTGCCATCCCAGTGTTCTGGAGGCTGAGGCAGGAGGATCAAGAGTTGGAAGCCAGCCTGAGCTCCGTAACAAGAACCTGTCTCTGAAAACAAAACATCAAATCGATCTCTGCCTGTTTAGCCCTAACAGAGACCCAACTCCCTAACCAGCCTATCTGGACAACTTCACTTTCCAAAAATAACTACAATCCCCCTCCTCCGGCAAGTGTGGACATCACTTCCTCCCCGGTGACCTCCAGGCTCACCCTGCCGCATCTCTGATGCAATCGCTGTTACAGGGCGCCAAGCTCTGCTGAAGGGACCTCTTGTTAGAAAGGGTCCTAAAAAAAATAAAATAAAATAAAAAAATAAAAGAGACTTGATAAATAAAAAAAAAAAAAAGAAAAGAAAAGGTCCCGAATTGCATTAATGTGCTACCGTCACTGTTTTGAAATTGATACCACTTTTTATACAAGGGGCGTGCTCAGTCTGCACCGGAATCTGCCCATTAGGGAGCAGGCCCTGCCTTTCACACCGCACTGTACACTCTGACCTCAGGGCTGTCTGAGGCCCTCTTGCACCCCTAGTGCCTAGCAGAAGTCAAGTGAGTGAATGAGTGGATGATGCCCAAAATGTATAAATGAAATGAGTAAATGAATGGATAAGAAGGGAGGGAGAGTTAAAAAAAAGAATGAATGAATGAGAAGAAGGAAGAACGGGAGGGAGCCTGTAATCCAGAGTAAAGTAGGAGGATTTTTCAGCATGAAGAACAGTTAGGAGGGCAGATCCCAAGTACAAGGCACCACATGGGTGAAGGCTCTCGGAGGTGGGAATTTCTGGGGCAGGACTAGGGACCTGGAGAGCAGTTGCCGGGCCTCCACTGAAGCCCACCACGGCAGGTGGAGAGTGGGAGAGGTGGGGCAGTGGCTGGTCCCTGGAAGGCACTGCTTCCCTGACTGGGGCGTGGAGAAAGCCCTGGAATCCAGAGGAGGAGGTGCTAATTGGGGCCCTTGGAGGCCTCTTCTGTCCTCAAGCAGGGGAGGGGTGGTGAGAGGCCTAGCCAGGAAGTCAAGGGAGGCCAGTGGGACAGCTTGGCTCAGGATCAGGCCATCAAGGCTTGGTGACCTGAATGACCCCAATGAAAGTGGCTTTGTTACCCCTGTCCTCAGACTCAGAATCCCTCCTGCCTCGATCTCAGACTCTGCATCCAGCCACCTGTGGCCACCAAGTCCCCATCCGGGAAACTGGACAGTCATCAGTGTCCCAGGACCAGTGCACCCAAAGGAGGTTAGGGCGGCCCCTACAGTGGGCACCCAGCTGCACAGGGCTGGATAGATAATGACCTCTTACGGTTTATGGGCATAGTGTGAGGCTCTGCCCAGCACAGGAAAGAGGCCCAGATGGCTGCAAACACCGCGAGAGGTTGTCTACAGGTTGACTGTCCCTTGTCCAAAATGCTAGACCAGAAGTATTCTAGATTTTGGGTTTTTCAGATTTAGGATGTCTGCATAACCCTAATGAGATATCTTGGGAATGGAACTCATGTCTAAACATGAAATCCATTCATGTTTTATATATGTGCCACATATGCACAGCCAGCAGGTTCTTCTATGTGACCTTTTTAGTAATTTTGTGTATAAATAAGTGTGTAGGGGCTGGGGGTGTGGAGCAGTGGTAGCGCGAAGGCAAGCTCAGCACATGTGGGGCCCAGGGTTTGATCCTCAGCATGGCCAAAACGGTGAAAAGGGTTCTTAGCTCACAGGCCATACGAGAGGTCACCGTACACTGTGCCTTAGTTTTTCAGGTAACCCGAAACATCAGAAGCAGTTGAGGGACCAGGAAGTCATCCTGCAGGATGAGGAGGCATTCTGCTGCATGGCTTTTTAAATGTTTCATCCAAGAGTCTAGCTGCCTCATAAAAATTCTTTTTGCCTTGGAGTTTCTCTGATTCTAAAAAACTGACATGATTGGAGCTGAGGATTTAGCTCAAGTGGTAGAGCACTTGCCTAGCAAGCTCAAGGCCCTGAGTTCAATCCCCAGTACTAAAAAAAAAAAAAAAAAAAAGGAGGTGAGCATGTAGCTCAGTGTGAAGGCTCTGGGTTCACTCCTCAGTATTACTAAATAAATAAGTAAATAAATAAATAAGGATAATAGCAGCTTTTATATATATATGTTTTAACGGCAATGTGTTTGTTCATTTATTTGTTTTTTCGGTTCTGGGGAGCAAGCTCAGGGTCTTGTGCTTGCTAGGCAAGTGCTCTACCACTTGAGCTAAATCCCCAACCCCACATATATATACATATCTATATGTATATATGTGTATACATATGTGTATATATGTATATATATACAGCTAACTCGCCAGCCCCCATATATATGTGCGCATATATATGCTTTTTTTTTTGAGAGGTGATCTCACCATGTAGTTCAGTCTGGCCTTGAGCTCACTATATAGTCCAGGCTGGCCTCGAACTCGCAGCAATCCTCCTGCCTTTGCCTCCCGAGTGCTGGGATTACAGGCGTGCACCATCACACCTGGCAACATTTATATTATTGTGTTGTTGGAACGAGTGAGATGACACAGAGCTGGCGCATAGTAGGGTTCCACTCACGGCAGCCATTATAGCTATCTGTCTGCCCTGCAGGCTCCTCTTGAGAGAAAGGGCAGAGTCTGCCTGCTCACAGCGCTAACTCCAGTCCCAGAATGTGCTTGGTACATAAACGGCGCTCCAGAACTACGTACTGAACCAACTGCTCTATTTGTCTCTGTCTGGATATTTTGCCTTTTTCCTACTTTCCTCCCTCCCAACTCAAGCAGATAATCTTCAGTCAGTCCAGCGGCTCCTGCAGGCCAGAAGGAGCATGATGGCACCCATGGCGAGGGCAGAGTCGTCGCTGGCCCTGCGCTGGCCTATAGATAGCGGCCCAAAAGGGGACTGGCCAGAACGTCCCCAAACCACAGCGACCTCAACTCAGCCAAGCAATTCTTGTGCCCTCCAGGAGTACCCAGAAGTAGGGGGAGATGCAGCCCCAAAGGGCCACTCACAGCAGAGAGAAGCGTCCGGTGCCATCACGGGGAGCCGTTCAGGAGACGCAGGCCTGCCCAGCCTCGGCTCCGCTTAAATCCGTGTGCACCCCAGTCTGGACGCAACCGTAAGGGGAGGACAGAGGAAGTTCTGCGTGTTATGCTCTTGAGTCACTGCCTGGCAGTCACGTGGGACACCGAGGAGAGAGCTCCAGTGTGTCACCGGCCAGGTGGAGGCCACCTACCGCTCTCCCGAGTTGCGTGCGCTCGTGTCGGGAAAGTTTCCGGGGTCTCCACGTCCTGGCTCCTCTCCTCCCTGCCCGTGTGAGATGAGAACTACTATTACCCCCGCTTTACAGATAAGGAAACTGAGGCACGGGCGGCTGTGTAAGCAGGTCTGAGGCCGAGTGGCTGGTCTCGCGGAGCCAGGTCTGTGCGACCCCAGCCGCCCTCCTCCCTCCTGTGCTGCCGCACGGGCGACACTGCTCCTAAGCCGCGAAGGCCCGCCGGGACCGGGCAGCAGGCGGGGAGGGGAACTCCCCGACGGAGCGCGGAGGGGGTCAGTGGACACCGCCAGCCGCCGGGGGAAGCCACCGTCCGGCTCGAGGGTAGCTGAACCAGGGCTCTCCGAGCGGGGCTCCATTGCGCCCCCTGGTGGACACACTGCTGCGCGCCTCCACCAGCTCCTTCCGACGGGACCTCGAGGCTTGACCCCTGGTCCTGGGTGCCTGGAGGAGGCGCCCACAAGCCTCATTTCCAGACCCCAGAGGAAGAGAAGGTTCTGCAGCCTCTTCGCTCCTCTCTGAGCCTCAGGGGTGAAGCACTTGCCCAGCGTGTATGAGAACCTGGGTTCCATCGCCAGCACCAAAAAAAGGTTTCACATGGGAGGTAACTTGTGAGTGGATTTTTAAGGGTGAGCAGCAGTATAACAGGAACTCTGTTTTGGTTTTTGTTGTTGTTGTTTGTTTGTTTGCGCTGGGGCTCGAACTCAGGGCCTTGCGCTTGCTAGGCAAGTGATCTACCACTAAGCTATATCCCGAATCCTTCTGTTCTTTTTTTTTTTTCCTCTGTTCTTTTTAAAATAAAATTTTCCCTTTCTGCTCACCCTAAAGAAAGTCCTTCCTTTTGGTGGGAAAGTGGGCAAGCAGATTGTGACCGGGATTGAAAAACCTAATGAAAAATGAGCATTGTTCCTCTGGGTGCCTGGGGTGAACACAGGCAGCTAATGAGGTGGGGAGTGGGTGACTCTCTGCGTGCGGTGCAAGCTCAGGCCAAGGGTCAGGTTGATATGGAACAATCAATCTGGAGGCTTTGATTGGCCACTTGGATCAGGTAGGCACTGCTGGACCAATCGGTCACGGCCAGGATGCTGGAGGGGCGGTTACAAACATGGGCTCAGGGGCCTCGCCTAGGCTAGGGGAAGGAGGGTGGGGCAAGGCTGGGCCGGCTTCCCCAGGTCTGTGACTTTAACCTGGGTGGTCAGCAAGGCTTGCCTGGTGGGCACCCGAACACACAGGGAGGGCAAGTTTTCTTCCCTTTCTGCCAGTGAGAAAGTCTCCTACGTGAGGTAGGTAACAGGCCACCGCGTGGACTGTCTGTGAGCTGAACATGAACACTTCTCAGGGCTGGGAGTGGCGGTGCACACCTGCAGTCCCAGCACTCCAGATTCGGAAGCAGGAGGATCAAAAGTTTGAGCCCCACCTAGGCAATTTCATAATTTAGTGAGACTCTGTATCAAAATAAAAATTTAAAAAGGGCCTGGACATGTAGCTCAGTACAAAGGCCCTGGGTTCAATCTCCACTACCACCACCACTAAAAAGCAATTTAGAAAGGAGGATGTCTCTTGAGCAGATGGCTTCCGGATACTGAGTTTGTAATCAGAGAAAATCATCCCTGCTCCTCCAGCCTGGTGGCCCTCTGGGGGCCATGCAGATTGTCTCTGGAGCCTGGTCCAAGTCATGCTGCATCATAATCTATTTTTTTCATTTCACAAGGAGCCCAAGCTCCTCGGAGCCTGGACTTCTGGGTCCTCACAACCTTAGAGCAGACAGCCTGAGTTCAAACCCTGGCTCCCCTTCCTACTAGTTTTCCTACTCAATTTTTCTGTGCCTTGGTTTACTTATCTGTAAATTGAGGATAAAACCCAACATCCATCTCATAGGTGACAGGGATTAAATACATTGGAGGAGAGAGCAGTGCCAGTCTCTCCACCCACTCTGCATGAGGCCTTCAGGGGACAGCTGAGAAGGAGATGCTAATAATATAATGCAGCCGGGTGTGGTGGTACCAGCCTGTAATCCCAGCTACTCAGGAGGGTGAGGCAGGAGGATCACAAATTTGAACCTAGCCTGGGCAATGTAACAAGATTCCCGTCTCAAAATAATAATAAGCTAAGCCTGTAATCCTAGCACTCTGGGAGGCTGACACAGGAGGATCGAAAGTATAAGTCCAGCCTGGGCAATTTAGCAACTCAGTGAGACTCCATCTCAAAATTAAAAAATAGGGGTTGGGGATTTAGTTCAGTGGTAGAGCGCTTGTCTAGCAAGCGCAAAGCCCTGAGTTTGATCCCCAGCACCCAAATAAAATTAAAGAAATAAATAAATAAAAGGTGCTGGGGATATAGCTCAGTGGGAAGGCCTGAGTTCAATCCTGTAGCTCAGTGGGAAGGCCTGTAGTTCAAGTACTACAGAAATAATAATAGTAATAATGCCTATCACTTTGTTGAACAGTCACCATGTGCCCACACTATTCTACCACTTTATAAATACTGTCATCTACTGTCACTTTATAAATACTGTCACAACCCAGCCCTGTGTCTAAGGGGAGGGGCTGTGTGGAACAGACCAGGTGAGGACAGAGTGGAAGGACACCTGTGTCCAGCCTGGTGGGGGCAGCCGGATCCGCCCATCTGGGAAGGGCTCTGGCTTGGTGAGAGGCCCAGCACACTGGGGCTGCTGTGTGTGGCAGGGTGGGGCGGGAGGTTGCCCTCAGTGGTGACGGGTCCAGGGTGTGAAGGTTTGGCTCTGGTAAGCATGTGTCTCTGGCAGGAGGCTATTTGTGGGACTGTGGGTCCCTGAGGAAATGATTGTGTTGCACCGTAACTCTTGAGGTCACAGGATCTTTGAAATAAATTTACCAAGTATTAAAGGCCGAGGCAGGAGGATCCAAAGTACAAGTCCAGCCTGGGCAATTTAGTGACTTAGGGAGACTCTCCCTCAAAATAAAATCTAAAAATTAAAAGAAGGCTGAGAATACAGCTCAGTCAGTGCAAAGGCCTTGGATTCAATCCCCACCACTGAAGAAGAAGAAAAAAGCATTAGAGCTGTTCCAGAAACTCACCAGAAAAAGGGCAAGTTCTTGAAGCAGGCTGCACACACAACCAGCAGCAAGGCTGAGCAGCCATTGGAAAAGTCTCCATGCAACTGGAACTAAGAGCTTTGTTGCCAAACTTTAGAAAAGAAAAGCCTGGGGCTGGGGATTTAGCTCAGTGATTAGAGTGCTTGCCTTGCAAGCACAAGGGGCTGAGTTCGATCCCCGGCACCACCAAAAAAAAAAAAAAAAAAGCCTATAATCTCCACTGGCTGTTGCTGAGTGGGCAGGCTAACATGAGACAGGCAATACTTTGGAATAGGAAAGTAGTTTGTAAGAAGAAAGGGTCACTTCTGGCTTGGTTCCGGCAAGGTTGGCAGCATCTTTTTTTGTTTGTTTGTTTTTTGGAGCCGGGGATCGAACTCAGGGCCTTGTGCTTGCAAGGCAGGCACTCTAACCATTGAGCTTAATCCCCAGCATTGGTTGGGATTAACATCTGGACAGTTTGTACATAAACAGAGTGCGCTGGCCCCAGTGGTCAGTGATCGGACCTCATAAGCCAAGATTTCAAGCCGGACATAGTGGTGCACACCTGGAATCCCAGTACTTGTGAGGCCGAGGCAGGAGGATCACTGTGAATTTGAGGCCAGCCTGGACTACATACCAAGACCCTGTCCCAAAATAAAATAAAATAAGATTTCAACATAAAGTCTTTTTTGTCAGTTTCACCTGTAGCTTTTTACTGATTAACTTTCCTTTCTCCCCCCCCCATCCTCTGGCCTCTGTGATTAAACTTGGGACAGCTCAGAAATTTTCTTTTAGCAGCTGGAATGTTGGGGGCAGATGTGAAACCGATCTGTGTAGTCCACCAGTCCTGCACTCACAAGGGCCCAGAACTTGGTTTAATGCTCTGCCCTCATCATCTTGAAACGCCTGATAACTGTCGAGCCAGGAACCGGTGTCTGCCTAGTACATGGGGCCCTGTCCACTTATGTCGCCAGTCACGAGTCATGTGTAGGGCATATGTGCGTGTGTGCGAGGGTGGTGCTGGACCCTCATGCTGAGGCGAACATGGAACAGAAGAGCAGGCTGGGCAGAGGCGGCCAGGTCTGCCAGAGGCCCACAGAGGCCCACACAGCAGAGTGGCCTCCCAGCCTCCTGGAACCACACAGGGCAGCCCCAGGCCCCCGCCCAGCTTATACAGGTGCAACTCCCTTTTATTTGTTTAAGCTCCTGAACTTCCACCTAAGCATTTGTTTGAAGATGGGATTCTTGGTATAAACATAGCTCTCAGACCACAGCCTCACTGGACGTCCAGATGGGGAGATGGATCCAGAGGGTAAGTGCTTGGTCCAAAGTCACAAGGCAGAGTAACCAGGGAGCCTGGCCTGGGACCCAGGCTCCTGCCTCCCAGCTGTGGTTTCCTCCCCACATGGCTGGCTCTAGATTTCCCTTAAGCAGGGCCCGGAGTGGGGTGGACTGGCTCCTGAGAGTGCTGTGGGAGACCGAGTCCAGGGTTCCAGCCCCAGTCTTGGAAGGCAGAGCTGTTTTCGGGGGCCGGGGGGTTGGCGCATGTTGTGCCTGGACGTCAGGCAGACTGACACTGCTGGCCCTCAGCAAGCTCACCAGCCGGGCCTGAATAGGGAGAGGGAGCCCTCCAAAACTACTCTAGACTCCTCCTTCTTCTCAGGGTAAAATAACAACTGTCTTAAAAGAAATAAGAAATTAGTTTATTCTGAGCCCAAATACGAATAACCCCGGCCCAGGAGCATGGAGTCAAGTTACCCTGAGTGATGGGCTCCAACCATGAAAGAGGTAACATGAACTTTTAGAGCTACAGAACCGAAGAAAGCAATACACTTAGCAATCACATCAGTGGGAGCGGCAGGTAAGCAGAATATAGAAAAGCAGAGACATCTCTTCTATAGGCTTCAAAGGTGATAACATTCTTAGCTTTAGGGCTGGGGGGGGGTCTGATAACCTTAGTGATACATTCCAAGAGTTTTACCTAATTGTCACAGGGTGTGAGGTCAGATACAAAAGTTAAGGTGACTGGCTAGTAAAGGACCTAAGAGACAGTCCAAGGTGATTTTGGCTCTCAACCTACAACTTTCATCTCTCCACAATCATCCTGGGCGGCTTGCATGCCTTCTCTTGCCTGTCTCTCTCCCTCCCTCGCTCTCTCTCTGTCTCCCCGCATCATACACACATACACACACACATACACACACACACACACGGACACACAATTCTTATCTCATCCTATTTTATTAATAGCCTAGGGGAAGAAGCATAGAAGCCAGAGAGCAAGACATCTGATGGGCTCAGAAGGCTCCAGTTGAATGTTCCTCCTTCCCAGGAGGGAACACACTGCCATCTGCCACAGACACACCCTTTGGGGGTTCAGCCCCACAGGGTGCAACCCAACTCCAGAGCAAGGACTGAAGTCCGCTCTTCACAATCAGCTGGCGCGAAGCCAGGAGTACAACATGCCCGAAGTTTAGAGAGGGCCAGTGGTGGCTGGAGGTCTAAGGTCACACAGCAGCAGCTCCAAGTCCGAGTCTCAAGTGACTCGCAGTTGGCCACCCCACTCCACACCCCAACCTGCCCCCAGCCGTCCCTCCTGCCGGACACCCTGGAATATCTGTCGTCTTCTGAACAGGACGCGGAAGGGCTTCCAGGCCAGGCCACCTCCAAAGCCCCTGGATGCAGAGATATCAATTATTAGGCTACCCATTCTTGAGTTTCCCCTCCAAATCGATCTTCCTTACTTTTCCCAGGATCCCCGTGGCCTGCTCCCAGCATCCTCCGCCTCAGCTGAATCACGGGGTTTGAGGAGAGAGGCTAAAGGGCACAGCACATTGTCCTGGCAGACCTGGCCAAACGTCCGCCCCAACTCTGCCTGGGGACTCAGACGACACCCAGCTCAGAAAACTTCTCCTAGAAAATGAAAACAGTTCAGGGCCTCACTGTGTCTAAGCATTTGGGGTGAGGTAGCTCATGAGGGCACAGACAGTGTAAGTCATTCGCCTGCCCCACTGGAGAGTGGTAAAGCAGGATTTAAACTCGGCAAACGTGATTTCCGAGCGAGACTCTCACCCACCACGTGAGGGACCTCCACAATCCACACTCTAGTACTCCACTCTGACACCCACGCTCTCCTTTTCCTAGAGGGAAAAGCAATGTAGAAGAATGACCGAGTCTCACCTGTGGCTAGATGTGAAGGAGTGGCTCATCTGTGGCCTGGACAGCAATGTGTGGCTGCCAAGTCAGGCCTGTAATTAGAGAGGTGTGTCCCCTTCCTGTTGCTGCTGGCTGCACGTGGGCGGGGGTGGGGAGCCCTGCTGGACCGTGCAGAGCGCCAGGGCTGCTTATAACTGATCTCCCTCCAGCCACGCACCGAACAGCCCTGCTGCCACAAAGCAATCAGAGCACAGACTCCTCGACGGAACTTCAGGGGCTCTCAATTGCCTTCGAAAGAAAGAACACGACGAAGAGCTTTCCCATCTGGCCCTAAATCATTTTTCTGGTCTCATCACTTGCCATTTTTATCCTCTGCCCTCACCCCAGGCCAATCATCAGAAAACCTCATTTTCCATCACTGATTTCTTCTTCCTCTCCCTTTCCAATTCCTTTATCTTTTTTTTTTTTTTTTTTTTTTTTTTTCGGTACCGGGGATCGAACTCAGGCCCTTGTGCTTGCAAGACAAGCACTCTAATCACTGAGCTAAATCCCCAGCCCACCCTTTCCAATTCCTGCCCCACACCTGGCAGACTCCTATGTGTCCTTTAAGGCCAACCCAAAGTGTACCTCCCATGTGCAGCTTCTTCTGACCCTCTGGGCAAGGGGTTTCCCCCTCTGGTCTTCCATGGTCTTTCTGTCCTGTCATGGGCCTGCAGACACATCCACCTCTCTCATCTTTCTGTGAGGGAAGAGACAAAATTTGTGTCAAAATCTTGGCCAAGCACCAAGTCAATGGACAGTCAAATTCAATGAGAGACAGTCAGGGAGAGAGAGACAGAGTGAGAGAGAGAGCGAGAGGGATCATGTGTGTATGGTCTGCCCTGGCTGCAGGCCCAGGCAAAGGAGACAGGGAGAACATTTAGAAAGAGCCCCAGACCAGGTCTGGTGCCCAGATAATCTGACCCTGTGTGAGAAGGTGGGGCTCAATATGGGAAAACAGAGCCTGAAAAGTGTGGGTCAGGCAAGCCGCCGGCCTTCTGGGTCAGCTAGCCAAAGCAGAGACAGTCCTAGCGCTCAGAGCTCAGTGACCCTTAGTGACTAGTGTGTATTTTGGGCTGGGGCTAAGCATCACCTGCTCTCTTGGCACCACTTGTAGGGCAAAGGGGAGCCTACCAGCCTACCCTGGGATGAAGGGGAAGGCTTAAGGCAGGCACACTGGAAAAATTTGTCCTCGCTCTGCTATGCCCCAAATCAACCTCTCCCCCACTTGGAAATTCCTTCCTGAACCATCAACTGTCAAGGCTTGCAGGACTGAAGAGACCATCTGGCCTTATCCTCTACCATGGAGTTGGGAGCACTGAAGGAGAGAGATGGGCCCAAGGTCACAGTGCCAGGCAGGATGAAGACTGTGCAGGGAATGCCATGCAACCTCTAGAACCAGCCTGCTGGAGTCCAAACGCTGGCTCCCATCCCCATCTGGGGGTGGGAACAATAGCACCTGCATCACTAGGCTATTCTCAAGATCACACAAGTGAAAGGAAAAAGGCTGCGAAGTCCAGTGCTGGAACTTGGTACGTGTCGTATCAATGCTGGCAATCATGGTGGAATGGGAATCTCTACCTGGGGCTCCAGTGCTAGTTGCCTCCCAGCCCACCCAGTCCTTCCTCCTCTGACCTAGTACCTTTGCTTACTTAGGAACCCAAGCACGTTGTCCCCACAGACCTCCAGACGATCCCCAAGAGCCCAGGCCCCCAGAAAAGCCCAAGCTAGGCTGTCATCCGTGGCTTTGTCCCTGCTTCCTGGAACACATCTGGCCCGGGACTCCTGAGGTCAATATCAATTCCCTGCCAGCACCCCACTGTGCCTTGCCAGCTCTCCTCACCCAGGGACACACAGTGGCCACTTGTCCTCACCAACCAAGCTCATCGGGTCTCCAGGAACTGCCCAGATCCTTTCTGAACAAAGAGTACTCTGAGGTGTGACCATTGAGCCATCCGTTTAGTGCCAGGAGAGTGGGTGGAGCTGTTGGGGATGGAGGCCAGGCCACATGGTACAAAGGGAAGGGAGGTGCTGTTTTGTGAAGCATTAGTTTTACCTTTCTATCTGGGTGTGGCGACGCATGCCTGTAATCCCAGCACTCAGGAGAATGAGGCAGGATTGCCATGAGTTCAAAGCCAGCCTGGACTACATAGTGAGACCCTGTCTTGAAAAAAAGAAAAAGGGGGTTGGGGATTCAGTTCAGCGGTAGAGTACTCGCCTGGCAAGCACAAGGCCCTGAGTTCAATCCCCAGCACCGCCCCCCAAAAAAGAGTTTTACCTTTCTAATTCTGTGTCACCTATTCCAACATTAGAAGTTATTTAGCTTTTTGTAGAGGCAATGTTTTCATTTTGTAGAGGAAGAAACTGTAGTTGGGGGAAGGCAGGGAGCAGCCAATGTCAGCCCAGGACTTGGTTTCATTACTTCCTGGGAACAGTCCTGCTTCCAAACAGAGCTGCCTTTGAGATCCTGGCTGCCCTGAGCCTCCAGGAGGACGATTCCCAACTGAGGACACTTAGGTGCCCACCACACACCAGAAATGGCCCAGGGTCCTGGACATGGTGCGAAACAAGACAGGAAACGGGATCTTTTGGCAGGGCAAAGTTGGGTGTAGTGGGGGGAGGGAGGTAGAATTTTTAAACAGAGAGCGCACTGAAGAGGGCAAGTGGCTTTCTTTGCCCTGGAGAGACTATTTGTCTGCTACACAAATATTTGCCAGGCCCTGTGCAGGACAGAGAAATACAGACCAGGCCAGCCATAGAGAGGCCTCTGGCGTAACAGCAAAGACACACTGGGAAGTGGATGGGCTGCATCAGGGCGGGATAGGTGCCATGACCGGGCAGACGGGGTTACCCAAAGGCAAAAGCCGGTCCAGGTACGGGGGGGTCAGAGTGGTGGCAGGGAAGCCTGAGAAGCAGGCGGGGGCTGGGGCACAGGGAACAGCCAGGGAAGCGGGGCTTGGGCTGAGGGCCTCACAGCCCAGGGGAGCAACAGCTGTCCTTTGCACTGTACTCCTCAGTGCACCCTGTCTTCTCAGAGTTTGTGGGAGGACAGCTAGATGGGGATTATGATGGTTTTTACAGATGAATAAATTGAGACCCAAGGAGCTCATGACTGTCTGAGGTCGCCCACCTGATATATAAGTAATGGAGGAGAGACTGGAACCCAAGCGAGTCTCTCTCCCAAAGCTACAGAGGTAGCTAGATTCATTCATTCAGTATACTGAACCCTACTCTTTGCCAGTCACTCTTCTTGGGAACAGGATTTCAGTAATAAATTAGACAAACAAAACAGATGAGACAAGGCTAAAGAATTTGGGCTTTTGAACCAGATACAGTGGCACATATCCGTAATCCCAGGTGTTGGGGAGGCTGAGGCAGGGGGATTGCATTAAGGCCTGCCTGTAAAACCCAGCAAGATTCTGTCCCAAAGTAGAAAATAAAAAGTGCTGGAAGTATAGCTCAGTGGTAGAGCACTTGCCTAGCATGCGGGAGGCCCTGAGTTCAATTCCCAGCACCCCTCGGCCCCAAAAGTTTGCGTTTTATTCTGTCTACAACACAGCATATGTATACCTGGCTCTGGGGCAGGCAGTGCGCCCATCCACCCTCAGTTGCCCCACTCCTCAGGGCAGGAAGGGCCATTGTTCTTCCCAGGAGCAGTCTGCCATTTGCCACAGGCTGCAGTTTCTCAGAAGCGAACTGTGTTGAGCAAACCTGTACCCGCTGCCCAGTGCCCTCACTTGTCCTCTCAGACCGAGAATATCAAGAACCCTCCACCCACCCCCGCCAGGGACAAGGAAGCAGGTTTCCTAGTGGTAGAAGGAACACTACCCTCTACCACCTGTAGCTGCAATCTCCCCATGCCCTGAGCTGAGTGGGGCAAGGCTACAGTTTCCCCTGGATCCCTACTGAACACAGTGCTTCCGAGTGCACCAAGGGAGAGGTATGCAAGGTGTGGAGAGAAGGGCTAAGGCCTGATGATTCCATGGGAGCCAGAGACAGCCCAGACACTTTACCGACAAAGCAGAAAAATTCCCAGTCGCAGGTATTGGCAGGAGGGAGTGGGCCTCAGGGAGAAGTGTTCAGCATCTACCGACTTAGGCCCCGAAGGGCCAAACCCAGGGTCTCTATATCCCTGGGTCAGTGAAGCCTCCGTCTCAGCTTCTTTAGCTTCTACCTCCAGGCTGTTTCCCATGCGAGTAGCACACTCTCTAGTGGAGGCATCCAGTTGGCAGGGAGGGTCCAGGAGCTGCTGAAGATGCTGAGCAGCCTCCTGCTTCCCCCTCCCCATGGCCCCATGGATCATCCGGTGCTGCCAGCTCATCTCATTGGTTCACTCCTGGTTACTCATCTCTCCTCTTCCCCTCGTGCAGTCTGTGGTTGCTATGGAAACAGAACAGTGACATCACCATAGGGTGAGGACTGAAGAGATGCTGCTCTTGGCAGGCACTGGTTCTGCTGCCTGCCAGATGTTACAGTCACATCTGGATCTACCAAGGGCAAAAAGAAGAGCAAGAAAAGGGGCAGGTCTCATAGCCCCCACCCTCCAAATGTATTGAGCATGACAGGGAGAGGAAGAAGCAGATCCTCAGAGAGATGAGGAGAAAACTGCATATACTTTGGAGGATGAAATTGGGTGGAAAGGAGAGGCCAGGCTTAGGAGTAAGCACTGGAGATCCAGGTAGTAGCAAGGGTAGTTTGCCCAGAGTCAGGTTTGTCTAGGGTGCCTTAAAACTCCATAATGCTCACATTGGGCAGGGCCCAAGAGAAGGAGCAAAACGACTTCCTGGCAGTGCCTCCTACCCCAACCCATCCCAAAGACTTCTACTGCCCTTCTTCCCAGTAGTGGCAGTTTCTAATCTTGTCTCAGGGGAAAAAAAAAAAATGAGGATGAGAAAAGCAAAGCAATCTGACTTGAGTGACCCTGAGACAGTGGGGGACAGAGCTCAGGTGCTTAGTGTCCTGAACCATCCATGGAGATAAGAATAAAAATAATGCCAGCAGCAGCAGCACACTCAGCATTTTATCTCACTTGATCCCCAAATATCTCCATTTCAAAGATGAAACTGAGACTGAAGTGGATTGTCCAAGACCACACAGCCAGTACTGATGAAATCAGGATCAGAACACAGATCTTTGGTTAGCAGCTGTTAGCCTAGCATAGCTGTCCACTCCTTCATTGTGAGGACCATGCAGGGACACAGCTCTGGTCCCTGGGTCTCTGGCCACTGAGTTGCTGAGTACCTAAAGGCTGTGACCTCGCTTCTGAAACCATCCCACTCTCCCCTCCCCAGCACCTTCTCTGGCAGTAAGGTCTCCAGGGCTCCACACCCAGCCCTGAGGTCTGTCCCTGTTGCTTTGGCAGAAATGGGCCTCTGGGTCTTCTAGCAACTGGACTATCCAGAAGGAATGAAGACCTTGAAGGGTGGGGGAGGACTCTTCCTTCCTGGTCTCTTTCCCAGAACAGTCAGGGGAAAGGAGGAAGGGACTTCCACGTGGGGAAGTAGAGGCCCAGGAAGGAGGGAAGGCTTGCCATACCACGGGTCCTTGTCTTGGGTCCAGGGTTGCAATGCCAAATCCCACATCCTCCCTGGACACCCTTCTACGGTCTGAAGGTGGGTTCACACCACTCCCCTGTGCCCAGGGTCTACCACGGTCAGGGATTCGCTTACACCTCTCTTTCCCTGTGTGACCCGCCTGTGTGACTTGAAGCAGTCTTACGTGAATGTGTCTTGTTCCCTGTTGTCATTCTCCACAGCTGGGCCACCACAAAGCAGGTGCTTAATAAATGCTGAGTTAATGGATGGGCTCCTGTGAACTTGTTTGTTCACCTATAAAAAGGGGACAGTAACAATACCTACTTCATAGATTGTTTTAAAAATTCAGTGTTTAAAGCCCCCTGCACGCCAAAAGCATCAATGAGATGAATTCTGTGTGAGTGTGTGTGTGTGTGTGTGTGTGTGTATGTGAGAGAGAGAGAGAGAGAGAGAGAGAGAGAGAGAGAGAGAGAGAGAGTTTGGTTTTTTGAGACAGGGTCTTGCTGTGTAATCCAGGCTGGCCTCAATCTCGAAATCCTCCTGCTTCAGCTCCCTGAGTGTACGGATTACAGGCGTGCACCACCATGTGGGTTTGGGGTCTTTTTTATTAAAAGTGCTTTTGTAAGCTGTAAAGTACCAAAGACTGCACAGCGGGCTCTCTGTGAGCATGCAAACTGGCCGGTGTGCAGAGGTCAGAAGAAGCGCTGCAAGTGGCAGCGGCAACTTTCAGACAGGTGGGGGAGGTGGCCTTGGGCCTGGAAAAGCATCTGAATTGACAGAATTCTGGAGGAGGGTGAGCGGAAATCACCTGAGTAGAGCTCAGAGGTCAGAACAGCAGGGACACTCGTGGGGGCCGCTGTGGAGTGCGGCTGCGGCGGCGGAGAGGCTCCAGCAGGAGACATTCCGCAGGGAGGGGCAAGCACGTGGAGGGCCGGGGCGAGAGGAGGGTCACGCGAGAGGAAAGGACGCAGGGGCAGCTCGGCTACAGACAGCGCCCTGGTGACCGTCCCCGCCACCAGCCTGCGGGAGGGGAGCGCCGGCCGGGAGCCAGTTAGCCTAGGAGCGCTCTCTGCACTCCAGTTCCCCTCCCACTTAGCGTGACCTTGTCAGTTCCCTTCTGCGCTTCGGACTCGTCACCTGTTAAATGGGGACAGAGATGCCTGTGCCACAAGGGTCAGTCGGAGCTTTCCCCGGCGCGGGCACCAGCTCAAGGGCAAATTTCCTTTCCCATCTTGGTCCCATCTCGCAGAGGGCCTGCGGATGCAATATGCAGGTGGCTGCGCCCAACCCAGATGCTTCCTTCTCCGATTCCGAAGAGCGCCTTGAAGCCAGGGAAGGGAGCATGGGGCAGGGGCTCCGCGGGAGGCACCTGCGCGGACGCACGCGAGCCGGGCGCCGCCGGCTGCCCCACCCCACCCCAACTCCCGCGTCGGGGGAAGGGCGTCCAGCCCCTCGCGGTGACCGCTAGCCTGAAGCTTCCTATTTCGGGAGCCGGGGGCGTGGGCCTCGTCACGTGATGCTAGGGCTATTTAAAGCGGCAGCTCGGACGCAGGCAGCCGTTCCCGGAGTCCCTGCCGCCGCCTTTTTCGCAGCTTCTTTCTCAGTCTAGCCCAACCTCATCATGGTGGAAGCCTTCGTGGGGACCTGGAAGCTAGTGGACAG
>PVJO010028733.1:0-17712 GCA_004026905.1 Hystrix cristata
ATTTAATGCAATTCCAATCAAAATTCCAATAACATACTTCACAGAATTAGAAAAGGCAATCATGAAATTTATCTGGAACCAGAAGAGACCAAGAATAGCAAAAACAATTCTGGGCAACAGGAATAAGGCAGGGGGCATCACAGTCCCCGACTTGAAATTATATTATAAAGCTTCTGTGATAAAAACAGCATGATACTGGTTCCACTCATTTGAGGAGCAAGCGAAGGACTAACTATGAGATTAAATTCAAGGTCAAGTTTTGGCCCACCCAAATGGTACAAAATAAATCTCAACTTTTCATTCAGTTGTATCTTAAATGACAGTTTGAATCAAATGCAATTTTAATTCATGCTGAGTCTGTTATTTAATAATTATCATTCAGTTAGTATTTTAAAAAGTCCAAAAATGTCTATTCACTATAACAGGAGAACAAAGAGAAGATCTTAAAAATCACCCAATAAAAGCTAAATGTACACAAGCCACAGACTAAACATTCCAGTTCCTGTGTGTATGTCCACTCTTCAGGATGAACAGCAAGAACCTACGTGGACTCCCTGACCCGCTGTGGACATCTGTGTTCTAGAATCAATGGAGTTACTTACCCCCTAAGTAGAAAAGGTTACAACTTCAAAGAAAATTTGACCTATTTCCTCATACTGCCTGCCAACAGTTAGCATACAGTATTGTTTAATAAATACAAAATACCAAAAAGAGAAAATTCACATAGTTCTTTAATTTCTACTTATAACTATGAACTATTATATAAGTAAACAAACTATGACAAAAATCACTCACCAGTCCCAGAAACTTATACTCCAGGATTAATATTTTATCAAATATTTCTGTGCAAAAATTTATAGAATTTCCTACCTTGCAGCTCAGGGTATCATAACCAGATAAACGTATGATAAACAACAGACATTTCGTGCATGTCTCTGAATATGCACATACAAATGATCACTGATCAAATAATTTTGTTCTATATGCATCTACAAGAAAAATAATATAGTTTGCATCTTAAATGCCCCTCAAAACCCAATGCGTTAAATTCCCAGAGTGGTACTATCAAGAGGTGGCAGAATCTTTGAGAAGTGGGTCTAGTGGGCAGTCCTTAGGTCACTAGGGACTTTTTTTTTTTTTTTTTGAGACAGGGTCTCGCTATGTAGTTCAGGCTGGCTTTGAACTCACTATGTAGCCCATGTTGGCCTTAAATTTATTGCTATCCTCCTGCCTCAGCCTCCCAAGTGCTGCAATTACAGGCATGCACCATCATGCCTGGCAAGGGACATATTCTTGAAGAGGGCAATGACAGCGATTATTAGGCAGAATACCCAGATGACTATCATGGCGAGTACCAAGATGACTACCCCAGAAATTACCAAAATGGTGACCAAGGCATTGCTTATTAGATTCACACAGAGGACCTCAGTATCTAGTCCATTGTTTTTATTCAGTGAGAACCAAGCTAGCCCTGAGAAATTTTTTTTTTTTTTTTTTTTTTTTTTTGGTGCTGGGAATCGAACTCAGGGCCTTGCACTTGCTAGGCAAGCACTCCAACCACTGAGCTAAATCCCCAGCCTGCCTTGAGTAATTTTTTCTCGTTTTCTTAAAACACTATTACACATATTGTACTTAAAAAAATGCCTTACATAGATTCCTTTTTCTGTCTCTTCCCTAAACAGTTGCCTTTTAGTGCTGTAACAGTTAAATCCTACAGCATAACCAGTAACTTGCATATGATGTAAAAAGGAATACTGTGAAAAGGGAGTACTCTTGTACAGCCAATTCTTTTATTAAAGATCTATGCATTTTTACAATCTTATACTTAAACTGGTACTTTCAAGCAAAAGGAAATTTTCTTTTTTTACAGTTTAGTGTATCTGGTTTCTACATGGAACACTAAACTCATGCTTGTTGCTAAATGTGGCTTTTGCCAACTATATCTAAAATGCAGCATTTTAGAACTTTAAAAAATGTTTGATTTCTTCATGCAAAGAACATCAACAAACAAATTTTAAAATCAAAGAACTAGCAAAAGTAGTTCCAACGTGATGATAAGCTAAAAACTAATTTCTTAATATACAAAGAACTATAATTAGATGATCAGTAGGTATAGGAAAATAGTCCAAAAGAAAAATGGGCAAAGGATATGAAAAGACAGTTTATAGAAACACAAATGGACAGTGAACATTTTAAAAGATGCTAAACTCTACTCATGAACGTTAGAAGCAGAAATTGAAAACAAGGAGCTGCTGTTTTTCAGTGGACAGATCATAGCAAGGTGATCTCAGCGACAGAGATGAAAATGTCTACAGCTGGAGAGGGTGTGGGAAAGTGAGGGAACAGGCATGCTCGCTCTCACTGGATGGGATGTGGCTGGTACAACCTTCTGGAGGGAAATCTGGCGACAGCTTTCAAATCTTTAAATATTGACATATTTTGACCCATGAGTTACTCTTCCATGAAATTAACCTATAGCATTCTCAAACAAGGACTCAAAAAATATATATTCAAAGATGCTCCATCTAACACTGTTTAAACATTTTTAAAATTACAAAACTGGAAAGGGCTTATCTAACTATCCATAAAGTATCCATTCATTCAATACTGCTGATTTGTATTATCTGCCTACTTAGACTATGGTCTGTTTAGTGTTCTTCTTTCTACTAGAATGTAATAGCTCTGCGTGTGTGTGTGTGTGTGTGTGTGTGTGTGAGTTAAGAGTAGACATAATAAATCTAGATTCAACTATTTATAGATTTCACTAGTATACATATACATAATATATGTTATCTTTTACAACCTAATAAATGTTACTTGGGGGAAAATATAACAATACAAGAAAACTTTTTATACCCCTCCATAGTAGAATCCTTAACATTTTCAAAATGAGCACAGATTACTTTTATAATAAAAAAAGCTAGTTACCAAAATCAATGTTGAGCAAGCCCATCAAAAACACCCTATCTCATTTCCTTCCTTATGCGGGGAACCCCAGAATATAAGGATTTGAATGAGGATTCTCATGATTCAAAAACAATTGTTTGGCTGACAGTTTTTTTTTTTCCTGTCAATATCAAATCAACTTAATGGTATTTTTAAAAAACGGACAAATTTAATAATAAATAAGACCAAAGTAAAGGAGAAAATATAAAGATCATCCACATGTGAGTTTCAACATAAACTGGTCTTGTGTATATGAGCTTTAACAACATGGATCAAGGATATTTATGTGCATATCCATAAAGCAGCTAGTACATGGTGATTGCTAGTAGCTATTATCACCGTTATCATAGCCGCCATTTAATAGCTAGCTGTTTCTATGGGTTTAAGACTTCATATATATCACCACATTTCTTTCTCACAAGTTGGCTAATTGCTGAATTTATATAAAAATTAGAAATCTTAAAAATTAATTTCTATAAAATTAGAAATATAGGGTGGCAAATTGTACTGCAATTTATAAATAGTTGAATCTAGATTTATTGTATCTACTCTTAACTTATACATAAACACACACACACATACACACACACTGTGTTTTGAAGTACTAGGGACTGAACCCAGGGCCTTGTGCATACGAGGTAAGCACTCTACCACTGAGCTATATCCTCAGCCCTGGTTTTTCAATGAGATCTTGTTCCCCAGAAATAGATCATAAAAGTGAATAATTTTCAGTGCCATTTGTCCCAAAGGACTTTCCTTGCTGGGGATTTAGCTCAGTGGTTAGAGCGCTTGCCTAGCAAGCACAAGGCCCTGAGTTCGATCCCCAGCACCAAAAAACAAAACAAAACAAAACAAAAACAAAAACAAAAACAAAAACAACCCGACTTTCTTTCTAGTTAATCCTTCACACTCCCTCTCAGCACTCCAACCGCAGGTGTTTCAGAACCACCTTCTCTCTGCATTCAGCCTTAATTCTCAGGAATTCTCAACCCTCCTCAGGGCCTCACCTGTCCAGCAGCAGTTCCAGCACTTCTTTAGTGGAAGCAAAGCCTCTGTAGGTTGACAAGAAGATGCTGATATAGGTAAAGTCATTGTCTCCGAAAGCTGTCAGCAAGTTCTCGACAAGTTTCTCCAACGTGCCAGCTTTTATGGTCCTGATCTTACAGGTCTCATACTGACTGACTGTATGTCCTGGAGGCAGCTGGTCTCCTTCAACCTGTATAATAAATTAATGATTACCATTAGGAGAAATGACTCTCAAGTCAAACAGAAAACAATGAAATAGTTAAATCCACAGTCTGTCATTTGTCTTTGCTCCTATCTAATTTCCTCATGTAAGACAATGCTCTCTCCTATGACTGTATGCAGCAGGTGGTGGCGATGGTGGTGAAGGACATATGTACGTGTGTTCCCCTCTCCTCTTCTGAAGGTCCAGGTGTTGCTTCATACCAGTTACATTTGCTTCTACTTACCCCCATGTCAATAACTAGGTTGCTGGCATATTTTATCAGAGATGTTTTCTATCATCCCAGGATTGAGTTTTGCAAATGTTATCAATCATTCCTTTTATATTGTTCCAAGAGAAGTTTTCAAACTCATTTTTAAAAACAGCTCCAACAGTGGTGTGCTAGAGTCAACTCATACTGGTTTTAGAGAGGTGATTGTTAAAAAAAACTATAGGAAAAAAAATTTAGGCTTTGTGTGAATCAATTGGCATCATGTTGATAGCTTGAAAAAAATCAGCCATCGTAGAAGTATATTCTCCATGGAAATCTATGGCAATCTAACCATGAGCTCACATTCTTCAGCCCATGGAAAGCAGCATACATTCTGACTCAATAGCATCAGCAATCAGTAATGTTGGTTGAAATACGGCTGTACAAAGCAGCCCTGGGTTCATCTTGGAGGAGTACTGGAAAGAGTAGATAGGTGCATGCGCTTTGCCTTTTGAAAACTGGAACTGTACAAAAGAAAACATTTACTCATGAGAAGTAGTTATTACTTGAGACTAAAACTATAAGAATGGTAGATATGACTGTACATTGGGGCATAAACCATAACACATAAAAATTGATTGGTGATAAAATCTGAAAGCTTAAAGACCAAGTATGAGAGAAGAGAATTAAACTGAAGAAAAATGTGAGTGTGTGTTACATTCTACCATGCATCTGCCTAATAAAGTATATAGAGAAACAATTTTCAAGTTTAAAGCTTTGTCCTTCACGGGCATTAGGGAAACTGCCCTTGCAAGAAGAGTTCCATAATGAATATTTCTCTAAAACAAATAATTATCCTAAGTTATGTGAACAATTCCAAGTTTATCTGAATCATAAATTGAATTGCTTTATAGCAAATTTTCCTAAATTTAAATAATCAGACATGTAAAAATTAAAGAAGAGGGGCAGTAAGAGAGAAATGAATCCCTAATGATAGTAACTGTGCTTGCCAAGAAGCAGGTTTGCTCCTTCTTCACCTAACCTGGATGACATTAAACTACTGGAAGGAAATTAACCAACAAATTGCTTTCAGAAAGCTTGAAATGGTGGCAACTGCTTTTAGAGGGAGTTGAACTGCTTAATGTCATCATATCTAACTGCTAAGAGAAATTAGTATTAAGACCTCAATTTATGCAGTTAATATCTTTATTTTATTTAATTTTTAAATTTTCTAAGGAAGGGATTTGATTTATATGCAATGCCAAATATTTCTTTAGGCTTCATAGAACTGCTGAGTCAGATCAAGGCCTAACTACCATCCTTTATCACTCTCTACTAGTTTTAGAACAAGCCTAGTAGAATCCATCTGTTTCCCAGAAGCTCTGATTAACTTAAACCAGAAAAAATAAGTGAAAAAATATATGGTTTCAAAATCTAACTACTCTACATTTTAATTACTTGGTGCAGGATTGTTTAAGTGTGAGCTATAAAATACTAGTTCCAAAAAAAGAAGGTCCTGTGGTCAAGTTTGGAGACTAAAGTCAATAAAGTCAAAAATACTTCTTTACTGCATAATTTCTTAGTCTTTAATATGTTAACATGTGTTAATAAACACCTACAGAGAGACATGGTATATGGCATTTCCAAATGGATTTCTCTTTATTCTTTGAGCATCTTTGCAGAACTTTGAGGTAGATAAACTTTGGAAAATGTTACCATAATGCATTTGAGACCTAGTTCATATTTGCCATTTTTCACTAAAAAAAAAGAAAAAGAAAAATTAAGACACTATAAAACATGTTAATTTTCATCTACACACATCTATGTTTTGTTTATCTTTTTCTTAATACAATACTAAAACAGAGATGTTTTGTTTTTCGCTTTGCACTTCCAAAAACCTGGCCAAAATAATTATCTGCATGGATAATATTAAAAAGTAACAGTTTGAAAATATGCTTAAATGTCAAGTGTTAACAGCAAAAGGAATGGCTTTTCAGTTGTTAGGGACAGTCAAGCTCTAATTCTAAATCAAGCTTCCTTACCTTGTGGTCATGTGAGGGTTCCTGTACCAAACAATTCTGAAATTTCATGATTCTTACCGTACTTAAAATGAAAACTCCACTTTAAAATGAAAATTTTCTGATTGAAAGTAATGGCTACTTAAAAGAACTAATTTTTCAGAGTATTGATGTGGCCAAAAATTCAAACCCAGAGAAAAATGCTTGTCAAAGGCCCTGATGAAGTGGGTCCCTTTTCCTGCCAGAAAGCAGATTTGGCAGGAAGCCACAGTTCTCCCCTGGGAATGGAATTATGTTTCTCATTAACCCAGCCTCTTCCTTTCAGCCCTCCTTTTGCTCTGAAGAAAGAAATCTCAATCTGCATTCTTGATTCCCCTTAGTCCCTTTAACAATTTTTGTCCCTCCGAGTTGCATCTGTACATTTGGAAGAATCGTGTTTAACCTAACACAATGGCTGATACACTTAATACTTTAAAATGGCTAATACACTTCATTTTTTAAAAAAATCATTCTCTGCAATATGTGAGCATCAATGACAATGTCATAAAACAAAATATAGAATTGTTCTGGTGCCTAAAATCATTCTCAGAGAAATTAACAATGCACGTTAAGATGTCAGAACATTTCCTTAATATCATTTTCTATAGATTTACTAAATCCCCTAACGTCCACTTGCTATCATGGGAGAAGATCAGGTTTTTCAAGACGAGTTCTAATTTACTGAAACTTTTACAAAGTAATAACTGAAAAATTATCTGCTTACTACTGGGATTATTTTGAAATCAAATTATACAGAAGTGGAACACACACACACAAATGCACACATGCATAATATTCCATGCCATATGGCCAGACTGTACAAGCTAAAATGTTAAAGTCTCGTTGTTGCAGCAAAAGACTCAATAGATCTGTAATCCTTTTAAGAGACTTCAGGACCTGTTTCTGTTTCATTATTTTAATAACTCTGAGTTGGAGTTTGAAAGAAAAGGGGTGGAACCCTTGGCAGGCAAGCGTTTAATAACTCAGTCTTAGAAAGCGAGACAAGGAGGACTGAGCCCGCCTTGTGGGTTAGCTTGCTCACAGGAAACAGCTCGATCTGGATTTAATCAGAGACCATCGCTTTACTGACAAGATCATGATACCAAGGCCACAGAAATGTTCCGTGAATGATTTTTTTGGTCAATCTTTCTGCCATTAGAACTCAGCTTTTTCAGAAAGAAAATCTGTAGCTCCTACGAGATAAATATCTACTCTGCCCAAGTGTCCTAGCTGTAGAATTTCCATAATTATCAAGTTTGGCATAAGGAGGAAAGGAGAAAAGAGTGTAAGAGATGAAATATGCCATATTTCAATTATGTTTCCAGTCATGAAGGAATATACTCTTTCACCTTCTAAAACATAAACTATTCACAGCTTGGGTGTTTCTAAATTGGAAAAAATCCTTCAATAAAAATAATGCTTCAGTCATCTGATACTTTAATAGGGAATGAGCTAAGTAAACAACCTCATTATAATGGCGACAGTATGGAGTCTTTCTCCAAGCTATGCTCTGTCTTTGATAATCAGTTCTCAGGCATCTTGGCCTGAGCAGCAAAGTAAATGGTGAGTATTACTCTAGTCAATAACTCCCTAAGAAAACTCTTATCCAAAGTTTTACAGATCTTAACAAACTATGCAGTGTTTTCCCTACATTGATCCCAAAACACCGACAGTGAATTTTATACTGTTTTCAAATGGTGTACGACCACTATCCAGTAACAGACCAGCATAGTATAGGAGATCCTATGAGCCAACTCAAATAAACTCTGCTCATCTCCCCATATTAACTGAATGCATACATTGAATTTCCTTACAAAGCAAAGAAAAATCCATCCTCTCGGTAGTAATCATGCATGTAGTGACCAGCAGCAGAGAATTATGGCAAGGGAATACAACTGAGTACGGAGCTATTTACACAGTGGACATTTGGAATATGGCAAAGTCTATAAAAACTTTAGGGTCCATGATGTCAAGCTCCACATGAGCATCTGCATTGTTTGAACATCTACTTTGGGCATGAATTCACTTTTTTGCTAGGTTAGGATTACCAGGTAAAGGATGCAAAGTGAAATTTTAATTTCAGGTAAATATTAAATAATTGAGTGATATTTTTTGTATGTCACGTGAAGTATTTAGAACATACTCATAGTACTACAAACTATTCGCTATTTACTTGAATTTAAAATACAAGTGTGTGCCATTCATATATATGCATGTATATCTCATATATGTACATCTCTATTATAACTCAAAACATGTATACAATTTGTAACGAACAAATCAGGGTAATTAGCATTTGTGTCCATTAAATATTATCATCTCCATGTGTTGGGAAACTTTTTTAATAAGACAAAATTTTAATGAAAATTGGGGTATAACCCAGGGGCTAGTTACAAGACTGTCATAGAAATTTAAAGCAGAATAGATGGCTGAAGTAAATGTTACATATTATCATCATCTGATTCATCTTCTTCCTTCAGTGATTCCGTAGCATATTTCTCTGCTTCTCCCTTATATCTTTTGGAACAATTTCATGTCTTCCTTTAGTTAATTCACCAACCCAGCTGAGCTCTAGTTCAAAAGCTTTAACCTTAACTTCATCATGTACTATGTAAATTATTTTCACGACTTCTTTAACAACATCACAGCAGGTCATTTCTTTCATCTGAAGCCTTCCTATTTCTGTCTTTGCAGTTTGCCTGGCTTTGCCAATAGCACAGCCCCAGTAACCGTATGAAACACCTGATGGGTCGATCATGTAGAGGTGTGCACCATCATTCCCACTGTAAGACCCAAGCATGAAACTGGAGCCGAATGGCCTGACAGCGCTATAGTGTGTAAGCATGTACATACATGGCCACTCTGTCTGCAGGATGTTTTAGTGGAATGTTATAGCCAAAGTTTGACCTAAAGTTGGATGCTTCTTCTCTTGCTATGTCTGCTAAAGAACAAGCATCTGCCACCAAACCTACTACTGCCGTTCCAACATGCCGATCAACATTAAAAAGTCATTTGTTGGAACCTTCTTCATAAAGTTTAGAAAGAACTAATTTTTCTACACCAAAGACAACACCATCCTTACATTTGATCCTAATAGCTGCACTACTATTTTCCACAGCCTTCACAGCATACTCAACTTGAAAAACTCTTCCATCGGGAGAGAATGTGGAGGCTGACAGGTCATAGCCGGTGCCGATGGAACTCATCCTGCCAAATGACCCAAATGCGCGCAGATCCTAGGCCCAAAGCGCTGCACCTACACCGCAGTCCAGAGCAGGCCAGAAACTGTGTTGGGAAACTTCATGCTCTTCTCCTCTAGTTATTTTGAAATGTATACTCCCCCACAACTGTGTTTTGGTGCTCGTTATCTATCTTCTCATTATCCTTCTTCTCTCTTGCCTTCCTATCCTCTAATAAGCTCTATTGTACTCTCTACTTCTATGTAACCAACTTGAACTTCTGCAAATGAATAAGAACATGTGGTACTTGTTTTTCTGCACCTGGCTTATTTCGCTTAACGACTGCCCTCCACTTCCATTATTGCCACAAATGACAGGATTTCATTCTTTTAGGCTAATATTCTATTGTGTATATATACCACATTTATTATCCATTCATTCATGAATGGCCATTTTAGTTGCTTCCATGTTTTGGCTATTGTGAATAATGCTGAAGTAAACAGGGAAGTGCAGGTGTCTCTTTGATGCAACAATTTCATCTCCTTTGGGCATATACCCAGGAATAAGATTGCTTAACTGTATGGCAATTCTATTTTCATACTGTCAGTGTATCTTACATTTTTATTTGTCAAGTCTTTCAATCTTATGCTAGTTGCACATGGAGGGTAGAGATTGAATGTCTCTTTCATTTATTCATCTACTCATTCGGCCACACATTAACTAAATAACACTATGGACCATGCACGGTTCAAAGTACTAAAAATGTAGAGACCTGTAGGTTGTTCAAACTAAGACAGGAAACAGATACAAAGAAATTATTAGAACCACAGAGGTGGATAAGTACCTTTTCTCACCCAATAGAAGAATCATAGATGACACTCTTACAGTTAACTACAAGAAGAAAATCATGTAATTAATGATTTATGTAACATAGGAGTCTTCAGAAATGAAGACTCGATGTCAATTTTTATGCTTAGGTTCAATCAAGGATGGATGTGTAAAAATGTAATTGGACAAAAAGTGAGTGATCTAAGTAACAGACTGAGAGATAAAGCCCTGGAAGGCCTATCTGTTCAGATCTTTCCTCCTAGTTACACAGCAGAACCTCTTCTGGAATGAATCTTATGACCTTACAGACAGTGTAGGTCAGAGAACTTATCTATAGCCAAGTCTTACACAGAAAGGCAGGGAAAGTTTAGAGGACTATTTCTAGTTTTTATGGCTGGGTTTTGGGGAGAAGAGTTGTTCCTATGGCTTGCCTTGGGGGATAAAAAGGAACAGGAGCAAGAAGGGTAGGAAAAGGTTAAAAGATCTTGCTTGTGATTGCCATGCCAAAGTGCCATACTTTGGGGTATGGTTTTCCGAGCCCCGACATAATATAATATAATAAAATGGTGGAGAGAGAAATAGGGCATCATAGAAACACTAAGAGGCACATAGTATGGTCGAGGTGCCAGAAAAGACTTCCTGAGTAGGTGGTGCCCAAACTGGGCTTTAAATTATGAATGGGAGTTAACAGTGTTGGCAAGGGCACAGTGGGCAGAGAGCCCAGCACAAAAAAGTCCTTAAGAAGAAAGAAGTGTGAGGGGGAAATGCAGTGGCAGGAGTAATATGACAAGGGAATGATGGGTGGCTACAGAGTCAGTAGGAGCCTAGCTCACCATGGAAAACTTAGGTTGCATACTAAGGAGCTGAAACTGTGTCCTCTAGAAAATGAGAAATCAAGCTGAGGTTCTACACATGGTCAGAGAAATCAGTAGGAAGAACAGATTCAATAGATTCAGTTTCAAAGTTGGGAAACCAGTAGAGGAGTTGCTGACATATCAGATGAGCAATAGGAAGGGTCTTAACACAGAGTAATATGAACACAAGAATAGAGAGGGGCTGGTTAGACTGGTTGTTAAAGAAATAATCAGAAAGAAAATTGTCAAGAGTTGGTGATTTATTGGATACAGAGGCAAAATCTGAAGGAAAAGCAAGAATCAAGGATCTTTACTTGATGTCTAGTGTGGGTTGACTGAACACCTAATAGTGTTATCCCCATGAAAGAAAACTGAGGAGAGGGAGACAGATTTCTCTGGTCCAGAGGTACTGAATTCCATTTTAGAAATGTAGAACTTGGGGTATCTTTGAGAACATGTAGTGGTATAGTCTGAAGGGCAGTTAAAATCCAAAAGCCAGGGGAATGGGGGAATGGGGGAATGAGGGGAATGGGAAAAAAAGAAGCAACAAGATATATCATGTACAGGTACAAATCCCCTACGATGAATGTTACCATTATGTACATCTAAAATGTACCATTAAAATAAAATAAATTTTAAAAAATTAAAAAAAAATAAAAGCCAGGGAGAATGGTATAAAATGGAAATCCAAAGCAGTCACATCAATTAGAATATTCTCCTCCAGGAAGAGCCCGTAGAATAGGAGGAGGAAAAGGAGGCTGAGGACAGCAGCAGGATGAACACTAAAAGTGAGGATTTTGAGAATAAAGAAGGCAAGCACTGGAAAAGGCACCCACATACGTGGCAAATTCACCCATCCCTTATCTGTGGTGGCATTTCTGGGCACAGAAGCCAGAAATCTTTACTGCTACACAAGGTGTGACCAAAATATATGCTAAATGCTTAAAAAATCATTACACTAAAAGATACACAGTCATGTATCCCCCTCAACACCTCTCCTTGCTTCGAACACACTTATTCCATCATTCTTGCCACTTTATGAAACAGTTCTGGAATCCTCTTTCATGGGTGTCTTTATGAAGCAGGACCAAAAAAAATATACAGTGAATGTTGCTGACAAGTACCATCCAATGGAAAGGCAGGCTTCTAAAAACATTATGGTGTGTCCTCACCCACCACATTTCACTGGATCTGGCACCAGGTGACTTCTGGCTCTTTGCCAAAGTCAAAATTACCATGAAAGATAAATGTTTTGAATCAATTCAGGACACTGAGCATGTGACTGCAACAAAAGATACTCATAAAAGAGGTCTTGCAGAACTGCTTCAGAAAGTGGCAAGAACGATGGTGTCTTAGTTACTTTTCTAGAGTCAATGGTTTGCAAGAGAGCAGATTTAATACAGGACAAGTACAAGTTACAACATTCACACACACAAGCCAGATGCAGGAAGAGTGCAGAATGTCTTATCTATGCACTGCAGGCCCAAAAGATCCAATCAAGGGCTGGGAGCCCACGGCACTGTCCAGTATACATCCGTGTCTCCATTAAAAGGCTGAAGAAATCTACACTGGAGCCAGAATACAACACTTACAGCGGAGATGAAGACCAGAGCTCCCCTGAAGGGAACAGCAGCCATCCCCGATGACAGCAAGGCCCTGAGCTCCCTCTGCGGCAAGAACAGCCGAGTTCCCTTCTGGAGAACTAGCGCAGCAGAGCTTCTCCTGGGAAACAGCTGGACCCTATCTTCTGCCTCCGTTCTCCTTCATGTTGAGGCAACAATCCTTAGGTGGACCTCTACGCCCGGAACCACACCAACTCAGTTCAGCTGGGCATTCCTGCTCGAACTGACCATATCAGTCCACCACAGATGGAATAACTGTGTTCAAAATGAGGGAAAGTATTCTGAGGAGGATAAATGGCAATGTGTCTTTTACTGTAATAAATTTTTAAAATTCAAATATTCACTGTATTTTTCCATCACATCACATAAATGCCTACATATGCACCTTCTATCTAATTATGCAAACATACCAAGACTTAGCCACCAGTATCCTGGACTCAGCTTGCAAGAGCCAAGTATGAGTGCTCCTTCTCAAACCTTCATTCAACTGTATCATGTTGGTGGTGTGACTTCAACTACAGCAGGAATACTTGCATCATAGAAATTAGCAAGTGCTATAGAAGAAAGAAAATCATGCCTCTGGACTATGAAAAGAGTAGAAATGTGAAGGAAGACGAGGGCAGAACATGTGCATGACAGATGAATGTGCGCTAAAAAAAAATCACAAGATCCTCAAGAGCTGACCTTACTTGAAGCCACTTATTAGAAGGAAGCCACATGGCCAAGTTTCTATGATGTGTGTCCTTCATGCTCAGGAAAATGTGAAGGGAGTTTAATAACAAACAATAGCTAGTGTTTTATCACACAGAAATCCCATCCCCCTCACCATCCTGTCCCAGCAGGGTTTCCTAGATCATCCCACATTCCAGGAACCCTCCTGGAGGAAACAGGAAGTTGTTTGTTCTACCTCCTGGAAAACAGTGTTATTCCTGGTGACTTGGTTCAACATTAATCCATCACAGGCTCTTATCTTCTCTAACACAAATCCCTATTTTCTGATATTCTAGTCAGCCTTTAAGGAGTCCAAAGTTTTCCAAGAGGCAACTTCAAAATTTAAGTGGACTTTAGAAAGTTTGAAGGCCATAATTTTCTTTTCTTTTTTTATAGTAAATAAACTTTATCTGCTCGTCCGAGATGACATTGCCAAAAGTCACAGATTTGCATACAATAGAGCTTGTATTGACTATTTACAATTGACAGTAGTATTTTTTCCTCTGAAAAATATAAGTACAAAAGCTAAGTAAACAATGAGGTACTGCCATTTGGGATTTGCCATATGTCACAGCTTAAAGAACTAGTCTTTAGCAAATAGTCAACAAATCAATCTGTATAACAGTCAATTAAATGCTGTAATTTATTAGAAAAAAATCCACTAAGTTTCACTTCAAATGTATTGCACAAATCTTTGAAAAAAATCACCCTAAAAATAAATAAGGCAAGCAGTTCTTTAAAAAGAGGGACAACAAGAATGAGAAAAAGGAACACCGATTGAGCCCATAAATCACGTTAAGTTATTCAAAATATCTTTTAAACAACATAAAATTCTTTCCAACAGAAAACTGAAGAAAAAAGAAAAAACTATCACCATTTTTCCACTGATGAAATAAATCTATTTTTAAAGTAGTCTGCAATATATCTATGGGCCGATGTCAGATTTTTCTTCATCTCTGGCTCCATGGAGGGCCCTAAATGACAGCTTCATCCTCAAAGAGCAAACAGTGTTCCAAGCAGCAGTTGCCCAATATCAATCTCCCCGTTTCTTCAAGATGAAGATCAGAGCCATGACATTAGCCGCACATTTCTTTCCAAAATTTTCTGAGTCTGATCATCAGGGAACTTTAGTAAGGTGGATATAACTTTTGCCATGGTCTCGAAGGCCATAATTTTCCAATAGCATAGTTCACATTTATAAAATTGAATGTTAATGATGAAGGAACTGTAAATTAAACTGGGTTCAATTTCCTTTTGTGATACAGTCTTACTATGTTGCCTAGCTTTGCCTCAAACTTGTACACGCAAGTGATCCTCCTGCCTCGACTTCCCAAGTAACTGGAACCACAACACCACCCATCCCGTGCAGCTTCTATTTCTGTTTCTGAGGCCAGTTTAGTACGGGACCTAGAGCAAATACTTAAAGTTTCAATGTCTTGATCATTTACCTTACAAAGCAAAGAAAAAAATCACATGCTATCTTTGAGAAGTTCAAGGTTTTAGAGTGGCAGGGAGGGATGGAGTTTGAACTAAAATAGTCACCACAGCATTTGCCAAATAACATCACCAATTGTCACATATAGTTTAGTATCCAGAGTGCACTTCCGAAGTTCATAGCTCTCTCCCTTTTCTCTCATTCAAAGCCTCCAGCATCCAAGGTCTGCATCTGCTGAGTCACAAGTTAACAGGTACCCTGGCTTTCTGGAATCCACTCTGGTTTTGCACAGTGCAGCCAGTCTCTGTACAGGTCAGAGGGGGATAGCAAGCTTCTGTATGACCTAATATTCTCTATGAATGAAGCTAGCTATGAATGGAAAGCCTTCCCCCACAGCCCAGAGCTCTCTCCATGAGCCATAAATCCCATCGGCAACTCTACAGGTCTTTATCTCCCTGTGAGATTTATAAGGGCTCCTTCTTCAGTCCTAGGCCAGGAGGTGTAGGGAGAGTAGGGGTGGCAATGGCCTCATGTTTCCAAACTTAAGTCCTTAGTTTGATTCTTATTCTGTATATCACATTAAGGATTTTCTATATCCTCTCCATTTTCCTATGGGATTAGTTTTTAACAAAGTAAATACTTTCCATCATTATTACCTATTAGCACAATAGGTGATCAAGCATAAAAATCAAAGCCTCATTATCAAGATGCCAATAAAATCTTTACTCCCTAGATTTCAGAATTCAAGTAATGATACTGTCTAGCTTGTTCCTTCTGCCAACCAAAACTAAATCTTTAAAGTCTATGTGGACTTAAAAATCCAAATGTAGGGGTTGGGGATTTAGATCAATAGTGGAGCTCTTGCCTAGCAATTGCAAGGCTCTGAGCTTCATCTCCAGCATCAAAAAAGAAAAAAAAAAGAAAAAAAGAAAAAGAAAGAAAGAAAGAAAGAATCCAAATGTAAAATGTAAAATACAGTTTCATAGTTTGAACAAAGCTCTGGGGCATAGGATTTCTAACAAGTACTCTGTTTCTTGGTACTGTGCTGGCACAAGTAGTATCCCTGGGATCACAGGCTTACTAGAATTGGCTTCTGACATAGCAAAGATTTATCTGCTAAGCATATTATCAGGTGATCAAATGTAGGTAAAGGTGTGAAGAACAACTCAGCTCTCTTAAGTATATCTCTCTTTAAGATACACTGACGTAAACTGGCTTTTTTTTTCTTTATAGGTTTTCCTCTTCATAATTTATAAATTAATTCTAAGAAAATCATACGCATGCCCTAAATAAAGGTTAAAAAAAGAAGAACAATAAGTATTTATTGAGCACTCATCACAGATCAGACGCCCAAACTTTATAACTACTCTCTGGTGTAGGAATTATTATCACTTCACCTGATGAAACTGAGGTTTGGAGAAGTGTGAGGGTTTCACCCAAAGTTACCTGCCAGTTAGCATAAATATCAAAGCCAGGACGTAAAACCAGCTCCGTTTTCCTATCATGATATTCTGCCTAATGACAAAAAGCAGTGCAGTGTTGTATATTTAATCTGTGTATCTGAATACCCAGGCCACACGGGTATTACAGTACTATGAATCCACATGGTTCATAGTACTGTTACAAGAGAGACTGAATGAGATTATAGATTCAAAGGCATAGTGCAGTTACAAGTTATTCAGCACTCTACAAACAAAAGAAAATATTGCCTGTCGTATTAAAATCCTTTGCTTTCACTTTCTTCTCCCTACCTTAACTACTTTCACCAAAAGTTAGGTCTCGTGTATCAAATACTCTCTTCTATGATCCTTCTTGCCTCTCAGCACTGACTGAAATCTTTAACACTTTAGGGTAAAGAACACTGTTTTAGTGCTAAAGACCATCTTTGGAAAAAACAAAAACCTCTCTCATTATTACAGTTTCTTAAATGAGTAAATTAAGTGTAAGATAGAAAAATGACTTCACTCAAGGGCTCAAAAGAAGACTGGGGAACAAGGTAGCTGCACCAGGAGCAGCTGGATTCTGCAGAACAGGAATCCACAGGGCACACTCATGTTCTGTTCTGGTTTCCAGACTATTCATTAATTTTCCTCCCAGCTAGGTTTCCTACCAGTGAGTGTATGGCAGTGGATGGGACAGTTTCGTTCTATTTTTAAAAGAAACGAAAATGAACACAGGATGACAATATGATTGATAATGGGATCTAGACAGACAAAAAGATAGGTTTGTCAATTCTGACACTTTAAAAAACGATAAAGAAAAATGAAGTTAGAGTACAGAAAGGATTAATAGCCGATCAAAACACAGGTCCATTTTTTCTTCAAACAAATAGAAATTGAAAAAGCAACCATCTAAAACTAGATCTTAATGCCCCCCGATGTGTGTGTGTGTGTGTGTGTTTGTGTATGTGTGAAAGACATGTGTGTGAAAGACAGGTATGTCAGCTGTAAAGAAAATATTTGTTGCTCTAACAATATGCTCATCATTCCCATGGCCCATGACCCACTACTGATGTCAGTTAGTAAAAACAATACTAAAAGAGCCTCCATTGTGCAGAGAGCCCAAGTAAGGAACTAAAGAAACCCCTAAAGGAAATGAAGGATTTCTACTGTTCAAAAGTCTAGTAGTGGAAAAAAAAAAAAAG
>PVJO010028734.1:0-17709 GCA_004026905.1 Hystrix cristata
TTTTTTTTTTTTAAATTTTATTTTAAACCAAGAACATGTATTGGTACATTCTACATACAATGGTCACATTCATTACATTAATTCTGTACCTATACATGATGTATCTTGGTTCTCCCCCCTCTCCCCCCCTCCCCTCTGCACCCTCCCTCCCTATTTACAGCAGGTTCATTCATCATTTTCCATATTTTCCCTTTCCCCTTCCCCCTAGCTTTGAACTCACTCATCCCATTGTTGTTGCCAAATTCTGAAGCAGTTCTGAGGTGCTCTTTCATCAGGGTGTATAAGAAGTTGATAAAAAAAAATATGGTGAATATTGCTGCTGAGTGCCATCCCAGGCAAAACAGGCTCATAAAAATATCATGCATCCTCATCTACCTTATTTACTGGATCTGGCATTGTGCAACATGGGTCCTTTGTAAAGTCAAAATGGCATAGAGGGTAAATGTTTTGAATTGACTCAGGACATCCACGCAGCTACAACAGTGTGTTCAAAGTGAAGGAAAACATTTTGAGGGTTCTTAATGTCGGCGCGTCTTTTACTGTAATGATTTTTAAAAAATTAAAAATTCATTGTAGTTTTTGATCACACCTTGTATCTAATACCTTAGAAGGACCAAGGTGAAAGAACAGGTATTTGTAGGACATAATGTAAAAGAAACACTATTTCTCTTTTAACAAGGAGACCTACTAAGTTTTGTCTTCAGACCTAATCAAACCATCAGAAGATTACACAGTTAAACTGTACATAGGATGTATGGAAGTGATTCAGTTATTTATTCTTCTCATTGTGTTGTGTAATGTGATATCTGTGTGCTGCCCATGGGAGACCAACATGGGAAAAGTGTTTCCTGTTTTAAGTATTGTTAAAATTTTGTACAAAATAAAACCTATATCAATCAATATGAACATGTCTGCCAATAGTCTATTAATAAAAATCATCTCCATGTGTTAGAGACAAATAGATATACTAAATCAGATTATATATGTATGCACTATAAAATATGTGTAGAGCTGTACATACATAAAAATGCATAATTCTGAGACTGTTTGGTAAGCTTATACAAATAGTTTGGTTTTATAATTTACATGCATGTTAAATATATCCCAAAAGACGTGTGTATTACTTTTGTCCTAAATTGAATACGATAGAAGTTTGAAGTTTCAAAGAAAGTGAAATAAAATGCTACTCTTCATAAGGGATTCTCTCTTCCTACTTTGTCTTGCTTTGCCCTAATTTATTTATCTACATCTATTTGGAATACTTAGATAGCTGAGACTTTCAACAAGACTATCAAATTTTTCATGTGCTTTCTCTGTAGAAATACTTTTGTCTTCTTGGAAATTTTTAGCATTTTTCTCATTTTCCTGCCATTTTCTTTAGTAGTTAAGTAGATTTGATCAAATAATAGGTGCGATCCACTTCACTCAACTATGGTTCTGCACACGATTTCTGATACGCAAAGGGTATTTAAGTGACCAGGCTGCTTTTCCAGTCCTATGATAACATATGAAACTGGTGAACTGATAAAAACTCCAACAAAGCAAGAGAATATATACCTGTAAAAGTAGAAAAAAACCTAAATATTTCTGCAAAATGTGAAAAATTATATCATAATCAGTTGAGACATAATTCTTTAAAACCTCAATTGTCATTTTGTCAGTTTGACAGATTTGAAGATTTCTGCTGAAGAAAAAAAATCAATTTAATGTGAGTGAGCTTCCCAACAAAACATAGATTCCAAATAGGAAAATAATTACTAATTGAATGACTGTTACCTCTTTCTGTGATAATGTGTGATCTGCGTAGGCTACAGACCTCTGAAAATACAATTCCAGTGGCTGTCAGTTTGATTTCCGGACTCATACAATACCTGATGTATTCTCTAGAATAGAATAAAATTAAAGTCCAGTAATTATACTCTGGAGAGTATGATGGTTATTGAGACTTGCATTTGACATTTCTGATGTTCTTTACTTTTAGCATTTCCTGAGTGGGTGGAACACATCAATGACACAGAGGTGGACATCGGCAGTGATCTCTACTGGCCTTGTATAGCCACAGGAAAGCCCATCCCTACGATCCGGTGGCTGAAAAATGGATATGCGGTATGTATATTGCAGCACCGTGCTCTTCCTGAGTGCATGTTTAGGTGATGTTTCAGGGTGGTCCTGGGATAAATATAGCACAAAAGTAAATAGAGTGAATGTAGTTGGGCCCTGAAACATAAAAGCACCATTACAACAGCAAGCAGGAAGCTGAGCATTAGAATTATCTTCTTTCAATTTAAACCACTTTCTGTAATCTTATCTTTACCTTCTCTCTGTCTCCTCATTTTTTCCTTTGTTCCACATTTGCTCCTCTTCCTACTTATCCATCTCCACTACCTGAAATTGTCCCCTTTTTCTTACTACTGTTTCCCTGAACCCCACAGAAACAGAGGTAAGAGACACATTCTAAGTCCTACCTTTAGACCTGGGGACAAGTAGCAGCAGTGGGGTCCTTGTCTAGCTCCCCACTGTAAGCTCCCAGCTGGTCCAAGAGGAGAAAAAGTGGACTCTCTGCTCTGTAAGATGAATAGAACAAGAGCCACTGGGCATGGTAGGCAGGTTTTCTTCCCTGGGCCATGAAAATCCCACTCTGTGCATCTTAGGTGACAGCGGGGACCAGTGAGCATAACATACCTCAATTAAATCACCATCGAGGCCAAACCCGAATGAAACCATTTCTGTTAAAATTTATCACAGCCATGTGTCTTATCTTTATTGCTTTCAGTACCATAAAGGGGAGCTGAGACTCTATGACGTGACCTTTGACAATGCTGGCATGTATCAGTGCATAGCAGAGAACACGTATGGGGCCATTTATGCAAACGCTGAGTTGAAGATCTTGGGTCAGTATGATTTCTAATTTGTTAAATGGTAATCAGGAAGCCTATATATTAAAAGATGACAGAACATGCATAGATGACATTTGATTTCATGTGACTTGCTAAAATGAAAACCTTTTGAAATGTGACTTGGAATGGACAATGGTATTGTCTTTTCTTTCATTGAAGAACATGACAGTAGAAAAAAAGTAACTCTTTCAAATTTTCTCATGTTAGTTTAACATTCCAAGTATGTGTGAATTCTTATTAAATTGCATCGTTTTATTTTTCACTAAGAAGCTGAACTCTATAGCACTTTTGAGGTAATTTCTTTAATATTTCTGAAATCATAAAGCAACGTTTACACATGCCAAGTTTTGTCCTGTGCTGTCTTGGAACAGCTAAATGTTGCCTGCAAAATCATGTAACTGTGGAGACCAATGCTGCAGTGCTGCCTGTGACCCGTTCTGTGCCACTTTGGGGAATTACAAGTTGCTGAGTCTCACAGCCTACCGATGCTGTTCAGAATGTTCAAGATGGTCCTCAAGTCCCTTACCCCACCCTGACTTCTGCTTCCAGGTTGTCTTCTTACCCCAGAAAAACTGAAAGCCTTTTATGTAAAGTATTTCAATATCCCATCGCCTAGTCAAAGCTGTGTTTTCTCTACATTCGACCTTTCTCTATTCTTCATCCAGGGGAGAAACCAGCTCTCCTCCTTTCACTCTCTCAATCTGCCTCATTTGTATTTATCCCTTCTTACTTTTTCCCCTGGTATTGTGGATTGAACCCAGGGCCTTTGTGCTGAACCATATCTCCACCCCCTTTTTTTTTTCTTTTTTTTGGTGCTGGGAATCGAGCTCAGGGCCTTGTGCTTTAATCGCTGAGCTAAATTCCCAGCCCTGTTTTTTATTTTGAGGCAGGATCTTGCTAAGTTGCCCAGGCTGCGTTTAAACTTGCAGTCCTCCTGCCTCAGCCCCCCAGACTGCTGGCATTACAGACCTATGCCACCAGATTTGCTTCTTGTTTTTTCTGATATGTGATGTCAACAGCATTCCCTTCGCGTGTCTGTATGTGTGAGCATGTGTGTCCACGTAGTCCCTCAAGCTGCCTCTTCCAGCTACGCTTTATCCTTGAACACCCATTTCTCCTCTTTGGTGTGACTGAGCTCACATGCCTCCCACCCCACTTCTCTCTCTCCTTCACGTCCTCTTCCCTCCCTCTCCTCTGCCTGCCTACAAATCTTACTCTCTCAGAGTTCCAGTCCTCTTGTTCCATCCCATTTTCTTCCCCTATCCTTTCACGTATTCTTCATTATTATTCTAGGATCATGATTATTGTTTAAATTCTTGTTATTTTCTTCTCTTCGCATTAATTATCAGTGAACCTATCATTTCTGTCCCAGAAACTTATTCTCAGCTTCAGACTGACTATAAATTCTTCCTAGTAGAAATATTCATCTAGGTGACTTCACAGGCAACCTAAACTTAGCATGTCTGAGACTGAATTCGTTATTTTCCACCCACAATCACATCTCCTCAAAGATTCTTGGTTCTCCAGAATAGCAGGGTCCCCCAGATCCCTTCAGCGCATCTGAAACGTCCTGTCAGCTTCTTCAGTTCTCACACCACCACCTCTCAGTCTTTCGCATTCTCCTTACTTTCACGGGACTGCTTTCACAGAGGTCTTGCCACACCGTGTCTTCTAGATGTTGTTGGAAGGGGTCGGCGCAGGTTTAATCAGACAGTAACAGGTCCTGGCCATCAGGCTTCATTTTCCAGAGCTGATTACTAAAAACATAAAGCAATGAGGCCAGTTTTGTTCTTGCTGCGCCAAAAGGAGACTCTTCAAAACACAGTATCATTACATATCAAATGACACTAAAAGAAAACAATAGGAAGCGGGAGAATATTAAGAAAATATTAAAGACTATCCTCAAAAAGAATTAAGTCTCTCTTAATTATAACATTTCCTTGTCACTCATTGTAATGCTGAGGAGCCTACTCTAGTTTTGTTCTCTAGAGTCTAAATTCCTTGGTGATACACTTACTCTAGTTACATTGTATGTTGGGAAAGATTGTATATCAAGAAAGCTTCTCTCACTGTTGTTCTCTTTCCCCTCTATCTGTTTCTTCTTGAATTATCTAGTTAATTCATTTATTCCTCCACCAAATATTTAATGAGTATTTACTCTATGCCAGATTCTATTCTTTTAAGAGGTACTTGAGGAAAAAAGAGAGAAAATACACATCACACCTTCTACATTAAGGGAAATATTTCTTTATCCCTTCCCACTTCTAAAGTATATAGGAATGTACCCTAGATTCCATTGCTGGAAGTCAAAATATCAGATAAATATTAAATCACACAAAGGACCAAACCGAAGTATTTAATTAAAATATTAACTAATGGGAGAAAAATTCTTATTTTCTAAATGGACTTTAGTTTTAAAAATATAATCTTCTTTCTTTTTTATGTGCAATATGTCTCCTAAATTGTTTCCAGATTTTGTACAAAATACCTAGCACCGTATTAGGCTTGCAGCAGAAGTTGGTGGGTTGCTTGTGTATTTATTGCTAATTGTCAGTATTCAGACTAAAGGAACAAGGAAACGGACTATCTCCTGGCTCTAACAAGCGCCGTCCCCTGAGTAGCAGCACCAAGAGCAGCCCCTCGGGTCTTACTCAAGCGCAGAATCTCAGCCCCACCCCAGACCTACTGAGTGGACATCTTTATGCAATGCTTGCGTGCCTTCGAAATACAAAGTTTAAAGAGTCACCGGGTTAGAAGATGAAGATCCCAGTAACAATATGCGCAGGCCTAGACAGGCCACAGAGGCTCAGGGAACGGGTTCAGTGGGCAGGTGATGTCCATCTGCAGCTGCCAGCGGACAGGGAGATTGATCACCTTACTAGATGTGGGGACCCCAAAGGCAGTGAGAGCCACCATCAGTGGAGTGACTGTGACTTGGTAATTACTGTTCTAGACTCTGAGATCAGGGCAAACTACAGCTGGATTATGTGCTCCTTGGTTAATGGATTGAATCCATCCTTTTCATGGCTGTTTGTACCTAGGTTCTGAAGGCAGAGATTACCGTTTCTGTTGACGAGTGTCCGCACACACTTGGGACTTGGTAAATGTCTAGTGGAAGGGCTGTGTTGTTTAATTGAAAGAGCAGGCCTCGGAAACAAAATAACCTAGATGCAAATGGGAATCCAACTTGTTAGCACCTGCGGCCTCTTAGAAAAACTAAATAGTCTGAATAGATTTCGGATCTCACATTTGTAACCTGGGCACAATTTCAAGTGTGGCTACAGTATCAGCTACAATCATATTGAGTATTTATAGTGCGGCTTAGTTCCTTCTATTCTTTTTCAACTTTCCTTCTGAAACTGAATCAGAGCAACTGAATTTGATGTTCCTTTTGAGTATACAACATTTGGTTGTAACTAAAGTTTATAATCAAGGTATCAAGAATTGTCATTTGAAGGGCTGGGGATTTAGCCCAGTGGTTAGAATGTTTGCCTCACAAGCACAAGGCCCTGAGTTCGATCCCCAGCACCAAAATAAAAAAAAAAAGAATTGTCATTTGAATTGGGTGAATTTTATGATAATGAAAAGTTACTAAAGAAGAAAGGTATTAGGTATGAAATATCTGTGCTTCATAACTGATCATATTCACTGAGATGGACCGTTTTTCTATTAACTACAAATCACAATGGAATAAAAGATGTTATAATACAGAAAGAATATTTGGGTTTCTCAACAAAAAGAGAAAAATAATAATTTAATTTCCTTTTAGCTTTGGCTCCGACTTTTGAAATGAATCCTATGAAGAAAAAGATCCTGGCTGCTAAAGGAGGCAGGGTTATAATCGAGTGTAAACCTAAAGCTGCACCTAAACCAAAGTTTTCATGGAGTAAAGGAACAGAGTGGCTTGTGAACAGTAGCAGGTCAGTGTGGAAACTAGAAATACAGTTGCAATGAACAATTCAGAAGCATTTATTCTTTAGAATACTTGCTTTCAAATTACTAATATGTGTTATTTCTTCCACATTTTCTCTGTAGAAAATACTGTAGTTGTCAGACATACAGAATTACTCGCTTGTTTATATCAGTATCTTTTATAACCAGGATTTAATTTTCAGGATTCTGTAATTTATAAGAGATTTAGAAAATAGAAGCTGAAGAGCGTTTTCGCTTTTGTTTGTAATTTGCCCAAGGCCACCATAGCTTATTAAAAAGGAAAATGAGATGAGATTTCTCTAACTGGGATTTCTGTAACTTATTTTTTTTCCTTAACAAGGGGATTAATGTCCATTCATTTTTTTATTTAATTTTCTCCACTTATGCAGAAGTTTTTTAATTTGATATGATCCCATTTGTTGATTCTTGATATTTCTTGTGCAAGTTTCTCTTCAGAAAGTCTTTGCTTGCATCTGTCTTCAAGAATGTTACCTATTTCATCTTCAGCAGATTAAATATTTTTGTTTTAACATTAACTTTGATGAATTTGATTTTATTTTAGTACATAAAACAATCAACAGAGTGAAGAGATAGCCTACAGAATGGGAAATAAATTATTGCCAGCTATTCCTTGGACAGAGAAATAATATCTAGAATATATGAAGAACTCAAAAAAATTAGACCACCCTAAGTAAAAAACTAATAAAAAATGGGCAACTGAAACAAACAGACATTTCTCAGAAGAAGTTATACCAAGAGTCAATAAATACATGAAAAAATGTTCAACATTGCTGGCCTTTAGAGAAATGCAGATTAAAACAACACTGAGATTCCATCTTACTCCAGAAAAATGGCCATCATCAAGAAAGCAAATAACAACAAATGCCGGCAAGTCTGAGGGGGCAAAGGAGCCCTTATACATTGTTGATGGGAATGTAAACTAGTACCACTATGGAAATCAATATGGAGACTCCTCAAAATAGTAAAATTAGAAGTTCTGTTTTACCCAGGTACTCCCACTCTAGGTATTTTCCCAAAGAGTTAAAGACATCATATTACAGTGATTCATGCATACCAAAGTTCATAATAGCTAAATTTTAGAAGCAGTTGGTATGTCCATCAACAGACAACTAGATAAAGAATTTGATACTTATATGCGATGGAGTACTACTGTGCCATAAACTTGAATCATTTGTAGAAAAGTGGATGTACCTTGAGACTATAATTTTAAGTAAAATAAATCAGACACACCAGTTTAAAATTGCATGGTTTCCCTTATATGAGAACCCCAAAATATAAATAAAGAGCAAAATAAAAGAGATTTTAAGAGATGAGGGGAGTGGGAGGAAGAGGAGGGGAAGGGAATGAAAAAATTGAGATGTGTGAGGAATGTAATAATTACGTTTTGCACATATTCTAATAAAAATTGAAGAGCCAAGTGTGGTGGAACATGCGTGTAATCCCAGCACTTGGGAGGGAGGCTAAGATGGGAGGATTGCTGTGAGTTCAAGGCTGGCTTGAACTACATAGTGAGACCCTCTCTCAAAAAAACAAACAAACAAACAAAAAAACCAAAACCTTTTTTTTTTGAAAAAATATCCTAAGTAGGAAAACAAAATGGTGATTTCAAAGTACAAATCATGTCTTCTTCTCATTTTAAATGATGGATGTTTTTCACCATCCTTCTAATAAATAGAACATCTACCAGTGTTTTGGTGGCTTTGGGAAAAGACAAGAAAGCGGTATATGATTTTCATAGGTTATCTATGCAAAATCCAGACTGGACAGTTTCCTGAAAGAAATTATATGTCTTTTGAGCTCTAGAGTATAAGGAAGGAATTATATATCTATCAAGCTCTAGAGTATAAAGAAGGTCAAGAGTATAACTGAGCTCTAGAGTATAAGGATGTAAAATAGGAGGAATGGGATGCAGGTGGGGCGTATGCCAGGAGTCAAGGGGTGTATGCTCAAAGCTTAGGGAGAATAGGATTTGTAAGGAACTGCAAAGACTAGAATCGGCTTGATTTGCCTTTAAGGGCAGTTGGAGAAGACCTGAGCGATTAAGACATAGGGAGCCAGATCACAAATGGTAATGCTTTCCGTGCTAAGGAGCTTGGGCTTTATGTAAGAATACAAGAAACCTCCATAAAATTTTAAAGAAAGACAAAATGAAGGAATTTTTGCCTTTTGAAAGAATATTCTGGCAAAAGTATAGAAAATAAATCTTCACAATAATCCAAAAAAGTAAGATGTTTTATCAGCCCTATTTTGATATTTACAAGGCTGGGAAAAATTAAAATTCCTTCTGGAAAAAAGTGCGTAGATAATATTCAGCTTGGAACTTGAACTGTGTCACATTGACAAGAAATGAGAATGTGGTAACACAGTTCTCTTAGGATGGTCACAAGTAGGACTCTGTGTGGGGTAGGGAACAAGGCAGGAATAGCAGGGGCTTCCCTGAACATGTTAGCTCTCAAAATTAATACTTTTGACTTACGAGTTTTTAAATCTTTAACAAAATAATAGCAGAAGAATTAGTATTAAAGTTAGAGTCACTTTGTTCAGTTTGCCCTATTCTTGGGTGCTCACTCACAACTCCTAGATATCATAACATTCCCACTGGACCCACTATTATCTCTGCCTCCTTAATGACAGAGTCTTGCTGACAAAGACTCTGACAAGAGCCCCAACGTTACGGGGCTCTCAAAGAAAGATCCCCCAGAACCCTGTTTTATGGACATGTCTTTCCCAGATATCATTATGTGTTCAAAAACAGAAAGATCTACCTCCTAAAATCTTATAAGTTTGCCTGGTCTATAGTATTTTTGAAATGTTAAAATCAAATTGCCTTAGTTGCTTGATGGGCCTACAAGTTTGACTTTTGATCACTATTGTAAATTCATTAATATTGCAATGTAGGTACCACTTCATAGTATTCATACACAAATGTTTTATTGTTGTAAACTAGTATGCACAAAAGAACATCAGGCAGATTATATATAAACAAAAAGTATGTAAAATGTGTGTTAAAAAATTTCTAAGGAATAACTAAATAACAGTCTTTAAGCATGAATGGTCTTATTCTGATTAACATAATTACTCAAAATATTTACACATAAGAAAGTTATTTCTGTGACTGGTTAGTGGGTGTAGAATGCTCAGTGCAGTATTTGCAGTCAGTAGGGAGGAGCCAGGGATCATCATAAGTTGTGTTTTGAGTTCTCAATTGTAGAATTTTTATTTTTGACTCAAATTTTATACTTTCTCTGACAGAATTCCTTTATAATTAACAGAGTTGTTTATATTTGGTAAATTGGTGTCAGCTCTGAAGTGACCTTTATCTGAGCCATTTATGTAAGAACAGCTCCACGATTATTTCCTACTCCAGAATTGATATGCTTTACCAATAAACAAAGTAAACACTATCTTAGAGTGATTCTGACCATCCTTAAGTGACTAATTTTTAAAAATCAGATTCTCCGCAGTAGGTTGTCTGATCCCTACTGTATTACTTAAAAACGCACATAAGTGAGTTTAGTCCTGAGTTTAGTCCACATTAATTTAAGAACGAAGAATATTATTACAAAAAAGACAAGCTCCCTGAATATTCTTACTTAAAAGTAATTTTAAATATCAAAGGAAAAGTGCCCGAAAGTGCAGATGAGATGGCACAGTGAGGTACGTATAGTCGTGGTTCACATAACAACGGAGATTCATTCTGAGACGCGCATTGCTGCATGATTTGATTGTTGTGTGAACTCATAGCGTGCTTACCCAAACCCAGGTGCAATAGCCTTCTGCACACCAAGGATATGTGATATATTCATTCTTTCATTTTCTCTCAACTCCCTCACTTTTGCTCTCCCCACTTCTATCCATCCATCTGTCTGTCTAGGTATCTGTCATCTATCTGTATCGATCTTTATCATACCTATATGATTCAGTTACATTACAGTCTCAAGGGACTATTATTTCTACGACTCTGATGAACAAACAACCCAAGATTAAATAAAACACAACGAAAATAACACAATCAAGAGACAGAGTAAACATGAGCTGTGTGAGCCCGCTGCCCGCATAACATAGCATAGTGTTTTACGGTAAACTCTGACTTAAAATGAGCGTACTCTAAAACACTGATAAATAGTATACACTAACCAGTAACATAATCATTACCGAGTATTATGCATTGTACATAATTATATGTGCTTCACTTTTATACAACTGGCAGTGCAGAAGGTTTGTTTACGCCAACATCGCCACAGATGTGTGAGGAAGGCTCTGCTCTTGGTATCGCAATGACTAAGTCAGCATTAGGTGACAGAAAACTTTCAGCCCCATGAGTCTCATGGTGTCAATTTTATACACATGACCTATCATTAACTGAACTGTTAGAAAGATGAAAAAGATCAGTTGTGAGCTGTTAGCTTACAGTATGTAAGTAAACTAAAAGTATTAGTATGGATTTTAGAAAGGATTATTTTCCCCTGTGGCTTGACTACACTTTCCATTGCTTTGCTTGCAAGGTAATTAAATGGGAGAAGGTAGAAATTTGGCAAGGTCTCATATACTGGGGTTCAGTGAGGCACATTAGTATTGTTACTGTGTTCATCTGTTTTCTCCAAAAGCAAGTGCGAGGACAGTATTAACCATAGAAGGGATTTATTAATGGCAAGGCCTGGAAGGGAAATAGAGAGGAAGTTGAGTGCAAACTAGGAGAGCCACCTGGCTGGGATGCAGGTTTGATCCCAGAAGGAGAGAGGGAGGGAGAGAGAAAAGACGGATTTTGCAGTATAGTTCTAAGAAAATGTGATAAGGCCCCTGGAAAGTACTTCAGCCAGAAATGCCCATCAGAGCAGTGCAAAGCCTTTGAGAAGGTCCTCCCCTGGCTAGTCATTGGTGAGTGTGGCCTGGAATAGACATGGGGCATGTTTCTGCGCACAGAGTCTGGGCCGTGGATTAATTGCACTCCCTCATAGCTGGAGAAAGAGACCTGTCCTCAGGGCTGACGTCTAATGACTGAATTACTTATCATATTATTTTGATGTTACTTTTCTTCTCCAGGAACAAAAACATTTCTGGAATGAATTAGGTTGGAATTGGATAGTTAAAGAAAATGAAGTCCTGGAATAGAGTATTAGTAGAATTTTCAGTATTTTCTTATATGGAGACTTTTATTAATAATGTCGATAAATACTAATCTTTTATCAGAGTCTGCCTTGAAAATGGAACATACATTTGTATGTTTTGTGCAAAGTTTCAAAGATAAAGTTTTGAAAATAATGCAGTTAACAAAAGTAAAAATCACTGACAGGTAACCCTGAGGCAACAGACAATCTGGTTGGAGGAATGAAAGTATAAAAGATTTAGGTTCTGCTCAAAGAAGAATTGCCTAAATATTTATTAATCTCTCACAGTAGCTGTTATTGTGAGAGGCAGATTTTAGAATATCTTTATTTAAAAGTTATTATATTTCTCTGCAATGGTGGCAGTCTGTCATAACTTTCTGGAGGACTTAAACTCATTTCTTTCAGGCTTGTTTGAGCCTACCCATAATGGTTGAACCTTATTTTATGAGAGTGGGATGTGAAAAACTACTTGCTTCATTAGACTCCATGTATTTCATTCATTTAAAAAAAAACATTTAATTTGAATGCTTCTCCCAGGATTGCTATGTCAGTCCTGAGTGAGTGCCTATAAAATAGAATCTTTTTCAAGACTGGATGACCAGCTGCTATAATCTTGGGTAAAAAAAATGAAATTGTGCAGTGTGCTGGGTCCTTTGATCCTGCTTTAGATCTCACATTTATTTGTTATTCTAATGGCTATGTGGTTGATCTCAACAAAAAGAACAATCACCAAGAAAGGAATTTCATATTTTGTGCTGGGGACACTGCCATAAATAAAACAGATACAAATTTATGACATCAAGATGTTATAAGCCAGTGGGAAGATATAATACATAAGCTAAGATGAAAACTTTCAGATGATATATGTATTAGGGAAAAAATCTGGGAAGAGAAATATGATGTAGAATGCCAAGATAGCAAGACTCTGTGTGTGTGTGTATGTGTGTGTGCGCACGTGCGTAGACATACAAAAGAATGTATAATGTTAACCAGAATCATTCAAAAAACCTTATTGAATGTAAATCCTACAGTATTGCAAGAACAAGTTGTGAGATTATCTGAAAGCCTCATAGGACATAGGATTGTGGCTTTTACTATAAGATAGAAAGTCACTGGAGGATTTTCAAGCTATCACGTGGCACCTGAACAGTAGTGTGACACAATATAACTGAGGTCACTTGTAGCCACCTGTCTGGCTGACATGTGATGATGAGACAACAGAAATAGGAATACAAACAGAAGTCAGAGGACCCCTGTGGTAGTTCAGGAAAATGATGAATATGACTTTCTAAAATGCTCTGAGTGCTGGGAAAGAACATTAAAAAGCAAAGACTGGAATGTTTCCACTGAAGAAAATTCTTCCTCTCGAGTGACTTGAATAAAATGTAATAATCAAAAATATTAGTTTGTAATGTGAATGCAATAATACTTTAGTAATTATTTGAATGGTGTATGCTTTCATTTTGATAGAATACTCATTTGGGAAGATGGTAGCTTGGAAATCAATAACATCACAAGGAATGATGGAGGTATTTATACATGCTTTGCAGAAAATAACAGGGGGAAAGCGAACAGCACTGGTACGCTCGTCATCACAGGTACGGGATCGTTAGTATCTTTCGAAGTCTGATGATGCTTAGTTTCTAGTGTCCTGAAAGACACGTGTCAGGGCCCAGCCTCTGCGAACAGTCCCTGTATGCGTAAGTTTCTCCTTCCTGTCGAAGATATTCCTGAACTTTAACTGTGAAAACATCATATTCTTTGCATAGACAAATCAAAGTATATTGATTCTCATTCTTTAATGTATACTGAATAATACGATGCCTCGTATTTTGTTGAATTGTGCTTTCCTCTTTTATTTAAAAAACATATAGATCCCACGCGAATCATATTGGCCCCAATCAATGCTGACATCACTGTTGGAGAAAACGCCACCATGCAGTGTGCTGCGTCCTTTGACCCCGCCTTAGATCTCACATTCATTTGGTCTTTCAATGGCTATGTGATTGATTTCACCAAAGAGAATATTCATTACCAGAGGAATTTTATGGTATGTGTTTTCACTTTCATCTTATTAACATCCCGATGATTCTTGTGTGCTGCGTTAAAATTCATATTTCATGCTTTTGTTTTTTCTTGAAACTGAAAAACAAGCGGAAAATAAGCAAATACATTTTCCATAGTTCTTAAGTTCTTACATTAGTTATGATACTTCTGAGCCCCTCTAAAAGGGTTGGCCTTAAAGATTTTGGTAGAGACATTAATTTATAAATAAATGTCCATTGGGCTTTAGGTACATTTATAAATATTCATTGTATGCATTAGATACATTTTCCCTCTAATTAGAATACTTTTATGTATACTATACCTCACTATATATGTACTATAGATTCTAGAACTGTCACTATAAAGAGAGATAAGAGCATAGTACTTATCCTTGACAATAATGATTGCTTTAAAGCATTTATTTTATTCTTTGAGGGTAAGCAATCAGATATGTATGTTGGAAGACGAAGAATTAATCCATGGGATGTGAAAAAGGATTAGATGGCTATATTTTAAGAATTAAGAGTACACATGCTGTAAGTACCATAATTAAGCATAGTGATATAGTCAATGTACAGAAATGAGAAAAATAGAGGAAAGGATTGGAATCCGTGCAGGAGTAATGACTTGGATGGAAGCATCACTGGTATAGTGATAGGCTGCTCAGTTACAGTGCCTTTGAGAGGTAGCTTGGTCTTTGCTCCTCCTAGACTCTTATCTAGGAAAGTAGACCATTTAGGAACTCAGAGATCTATTTGGAACACACCCTTAACTAAGAAAAACTTTAACTTTGGAATTAGTTATTAGTATAGATGCAAAAGCTTGAATTGACTCAAAGATATATTTACAAATCATCTAAAATCTGGATTAATATGTACATATTATAACATCATTATGCTTTTAAATTATCCAGCTCTTTTGTTATTCTTCTCGAACTTTCAAACGTAAAAATTCAAAGCATCTTTTAGTCAAGCTGAGCAAGGCTTATTGAAGTGCATGGGGACATTTATTTTTGCATTATTTTACATGCTGGGAACAGTGATCGGTGCTTTAGAACTTGTGTGCCTGTGTGTTTGTTCACTGTGAGCCCAGTTCTTTATAGTTTTTACCTGGTCTAGCTATTACTGGAAACCTACAGGAACCCTGCCAATTTGGCTTCTGAACCAAAACTGCAATATCAGAAATCAAAGAATCAACAAAGAGCTATAAATTTCATGCTTTGACATTATAAAGTGTGGTATTTTCCCTTATATGATTGAAGCTATTTTGATGTGCTTATTATAAACATGCCCAACATTTGAAATTGGCACCAGAGCCTTAACAATTTAATGGTTTCTCTAATTGCGAGTTCTTTAGGCAATAAAAGTAAATGCCAATTGGCTTTTACTCATCTGAAGGAAAAGAGTGAGCTAAACAAAGATCTTTAAAACAAATAGTCTTGAATTTGCTTAGTTCTTTAGTTTTATAAATTGAATAATTCCACAGATGCAGTCTGGAAATATGATATGCCTAGCTTAGAAAGTAGTTATTTAGTTGCTGCAGTAAAGTCTATGTAAATAAATTTTGCGACATAAATCACCTTAATTAAGGTAAAAATTCGTAATTAGAGCCCAAGTGTGCTTTTTAAAATAATACACTATCCCAGTTGATATAAATAACAATCGCAAAGTGAGAAAAGAAAAGAAAGGGCAAATGGGAGGAACAGAAAAGAGCCCCGTGCATTACAAGGTGGAGAAATAAATAATTGGAGTACTAATTAAGAAATAGGTTTGATCCTGAAAATGTGAAAGCTAGTAGTACTCACTCCCTTCCCTCCTTGCTTATGCAGCTGACAGCCACAGAGGTTCACACAGCTGCCTCTCAGATAGTGCAGGCCCCTTCTCAGGGTTCATCAACTAGGTTTTAGTGCCTTCTGTCAGCTAATGATCCAGCTGTGATAGAAAACCTAGGCATTGGTTAAAGACGCAACACGACCAAATGACAGCATCAAGTAGGCGTTGGTCAAAGATGCAACAGACTGAATAACAGCACCAAGCGCATATTTTAACACTTGATACATGGAGTGGGTATGTTAAATTCTCTAAAGAAAAAAGGAGTTAAGACTGTTTGTTTTAAAATTATTAAATTTGATTTTATCTTTCAAACCTACAAAAAACCAGTTATGTTTTCTGTAGCATCTTCTTTGTTTTTTCGAAGGCAAACTTCAAAGGCAGACTTTACTGCTACATGGGCCACAAAAATTTACATAAATATATCAGAATGTTTGACTCCCCTTTGGAAAGATAATCTTAACAGAAAGCAATTGTTTCTAGGTTTGTTAATACATAGGAATGGCTCTTCTTAACTAAAGCTTAGCAAAGAGAGCATAATAGGGATAGCAGGTGTCAGGAGAGCAGATATGAAGGAAGGGACACAGTTGACTCTTATTTGTCCATTGTTCAAAATTTTGTGGGCCGAAAAATAAGAGAGACAGAACTAGACATAGATAAACAAACACACACACAGAGCCACAGAGAGCGAGAGAGAAAGGGAGAGAGAAAGAGATTCTTTTTTAAAAAAATTTTATTTTAATGGTACATTTTAGATATACATAGTGATAACATTCATCATAGGGGATTTGTATCTGTACATGACATATCTTGTTGCTTCTTTTTTTCCCATTCCCCTCCCCTCCCCTCCCCTCACCCTCTCCTCCCTCCCTATCTACAAAAGCTTTGTTTCCATTTTTTCCTTCCATTTCTTATTTCTCCTGTCCTCTGTTCCGTTCCCCCTCCCCTGTTCCCTTTCCCATTTGGACATTTTCTTCCCTTTCCCAATATAATACATTTTAGTCTTTATTTACACTTTCAGTTTCTCACACCAGAGAAACAATGTGGTATTTAAACATGTGTGTCTGATTTTTTCACTTAAGAGTATGGTCTCAAGATGCATCCACTTACCTAGGAATATCTCAAGCTTGTCATTCTTTATGGCAGAGAAGTACTCCATTGTATAAAAATACCACATTTTCTTTATCCATTCTGCTGTTGATGGGCATTTGGGCTGTTTCCACGATTTAGCTATTACAAACTGTGCTGCTGTAAACATAGGTGTGCATTGCTGCAGTACGATGCTTTTAATTCTTTTGGGAAGATACAAGAAGTGGAATAGCTGGGTCAAATGGAATCTCTAGTCCTAGTTCCCTGAGGAATCTCCACACTGATTTCTATAGTGGTTGCACCAGTCTACATTCCCACCAACAGTGGAGAAGTGTTCTTTTTTCTCCACAGCCCCTCCAGCATTTGTTATTGGCTGATTTGTTGATAATAGCCATTCTTTGTGGAGTGAAGTGGAATCTCAGGGTTGTTTTAATTTGCATCTCTCGAATGACCAGTGATGTTGAACATTTTTTCATATGCCTATCTGCTGTTTCTACTTCTTCATCTGAGAAGTGTCTATTCATTTCAGTTGCCCTCTTTTTGGATTGGGTCTTTAAATTTGGGGGATCTGATATTTTTGAGTTCTTTATATATTCGAGATGTTAGTCCTTTGTCAGAGGAATAGCGGCAAAAGTTTTTTCCCACTCTGTGGGTTGTCTCTTCATTCTGTTGGTAGTTTCTTTTGCTGTGCAAAAGCTTTTTAATAAGATCAGGTCCCAGTTGTTGATTCTTTGTGATATTTCCTGGGCAACTGCGGATTTGTTCATAAAGTCCTTGCCTACACCT
>PVJO010028735.1:0-17713 GCA_004026905.1 Hystrix cristata
ATCTTAATGTTGTTTTGATTTGCATCTCGCGAATGACTAGTGATGTTGAACACTTTTTCATATATTTATTTGCCATTTTTATTTCTTCATTTGAGAAATGTTTATTCATTTCAGTTGCCCATTTTTGGATTGGGTCTTTAAATTTGGGAGGTTTAATTTTTTCAAGTTCTTTATATATTCTAGATGTTAGACCTTTGTCTGATGGATAGCTAGGAAAATTTTTTTCCCATTCCATGGTTTTTCGTCCTGCTCTATTGGTGATTTCTTTTGCTGTGCAAAAGCTTTTTAATAGTATGTGGTCCCAAGCACTGATTCTTTGTATTGTTTCACATACGGTCTGGGTTCTGTCCATAAATTTTTTCCCAACCCCTATGTCTTTAGGGGTTCTTCCTATTCTATTCTCCAGTAAATTTAGTGTTTCTGTTTTAATGTTTAGATCTTTGACCCACTTCAATCTCAGTTTAGTGCATGGTGAGAGGCATGGATCTAGTTCTAGTTTTCAGCATGTGGCAAGCCAATTTGTCCAGCACCATTTGTTAAAGAGGCTATCTTTCTTCCAGTGAGGATGTTTGGCTCCTTTGTCGAAGATGAGGTATTTGAGTGCATTTGGAGTTGTTTCTGTATCTTCCAATCTATTCCATTGATCCTCAGGTCTGTCTTTTTGCCAGTACCATAAAGTTTTTATCACTGTAGCTTTATAGTATAGTTTTAGATTGGGGACTGTGATGCCCCCTGCCTTTCCCCTGTTGCTTAGGATTGTTTTTGCTATTCTGGGTCTCTTTTGGTTCCAGATGAAATACTAGAGTCATTTGTATGTAAATGGATGTTCCTTGAGAATATACTACTAAGCGAAATAAATCAGACACTCATGAGCACACATCGAATTGTTTCTCTGATATGAGACACCATAACTGTAAATAAGGACAAAGTAGTGTAACAGATATCATATAAAAGGAAGATAATATACAAAGGAGAAGAGTACTAGAAAGAGGGAAGGGGGAAAAGCAGGAAGGGAAAAAATGGAAGGAAAGGGGAAAGGGAAATCATGGAGAATTGTAAATAAACCTGCTGTAAAAAGGGATGGAGGGAACAGAAGGGAGGGGAGGGTGGGGGGGAGAACCAAGAGACATCATGTACAGGTACAAAACAAACATGTTAAATCTGATCAATATATGGACAATGTACCAATACATGTTCTTGGTTAAAAAATTAAAAAAAAAAAGAATGAAGAGATAACCTACAAAATGGGGAGAAAATTGCCAGCTACTTCTTGGGCAGAGAACTAACTAATGTCTAGAACATATAAATATCTCAAAAAATTAGAGCCCCCAAATAAAAAACTCCCCCAAAATGGGCAACTTAAATGAATAGTTAATTCTTAGAAGTATAAATGGCCAATGGATACTAAAAAAATGTTCAACATCTCTGGCTATTAGTGAAATGCAAACTTAAACAATACTGAGATTTCATCTTACTCTAGAAAGAATGGCTATCATCAAAATGTCAAATAACAATAAAGGCTAGCAAGGCTGCAAGGAAAAAGGAATCTTTCTACATTGTTGTTGGAAATTTGCATAAATACTACACAAACCATCGTGGAGATTCCTCAAAAACCTAAAAATAGAAATTCTTTTCAACTTAGCTATTCTCCTTCTAGCTATCTTCCCAAAAGAGCTATAGACATCGTATTACAGTGATAAATTCATACGCATGTTTATGCAGCACAATTCAGAATAGCTAAATCTTGGAAGCTACAGCTGAATGGTTAAAGAAAATGTGATATTTATACACAATGGAGTACTACTTCACTATGAAGAAGGATAAATTTGAGTCATTTGTAGGAAAATGAATGTATTTTGAGACCAAAATGTTAAGTGAAGTAAATCAGACACACAAGTTTAAATATTGCCTGGTTTCTCTTATATGAGAAACTCAAGGTATAAATAAAGAGTGAAATAGAAGAAAATAGGGAATAGGGAGATAGCTCTTTTGCAAGTGTGAAGGGGACGGAGAGATTAAGGGAGAGGGGAGGAAGGGGTGGTAAGGGGATGTAAAAAGAATTAAGATATGTTATGCATATGCACCAACTCCCCATGATGAATGTAATCATTATGTGCTGCAAACGCGTACCAGTAAAAATAATAATTTAAAAAGTAAATGGAAGCAAAAAAGGAAGATAAGGGTAGAAATAATGAAATTGAAAGAAAAATAGATTGAACAAAGTCAAGCATTGGTTCTTTTACAAAATAATGTCTACTCACTGACATTTCCCCCGCAATTTGCCATTTACCCTCACTGGTTCCCTGATGGTTTTTTTTGGCAAGGGAAGACCTAGTGTAACAAATCTAGTGTTTCTAGTGCTTCCTCTGTATCAAATCTTGAAGAATTGTCAGTCCTCATCTAACTAGCCTTCTGAGTTACAAGGGCATTCTTAACTACTCCTGAACTTCAGCCTCAGATATGCCAGCTGCCTGCTCAGTATCTTCACTCAGCTCCAAATTAGCACTTTAATTTGTTGTGCCCAAAGTTGAGCCCTTGAAGTTCTGCTTCCCAACTTTACTCCTCTGGCCGTTTTGTTTATGTAAAATGTCAACCCATTTTATTTCTCAAATCCAAAATATCCCACAAATTCTCTTTGTTTCCTTCTTGGCCTCTCTACCTACCACCCTCAGAATAAAATCCACATCCCTCCCTTGGCCCTATGTGATCTGGACCTGCTTGCCTCTCTAACCTGGTTCTGTCAACTTTCTGCTCATTCACTACCCTGCTGCCATCATGGCAGTTGTGCTGGAATATTTTTGGCCCAGAGCTGCCCTGGCGCTTTGTCCATATATTCCCACCATAAAGATACCTTTCTTAATGCTATATTTAAAATACGGCATACTTGTCTTCCCCACTTGCATTCACTATGCGACCCCCTCATCCTATTTTACTTTTATTTGTAGAACTCATCATTGCTGATGTTATATTTGTTCACTCAGTTGTTGGCATCTGTCCTCCATCCCTGTCCAACTAAAAGTACACACATTGTCAGGACTATCTTACCACTGTAGCTCCCATGTCTAGGACTGTGCCCGGGACATCAAGGGGCTTAATGTGTATTTGGTGAATGTCCGAATAAATGATCACATGAATGGATGACTAGACTAGGTTATGAAGAGAGAAGGAGAAGTAGGACATGTACATGGAAGAGCCAGAAAAGAGCCGGGAAAGGCTGTTTTAACTCTGTAATGCCACCTTCTTCAGGAAACTTTGTTAGTTTCGAGCTCTCTCTGCCCACTGCTTGTCACACCGTTCTTATGGCCCCAATTCCAGCTGCAATGTAGGTATGTGTAGACTATGATCTCTTTGAGAACAGAACTGCAGCCTACCTCATTCACCTCGGCACCTCAGCACATTTCCCAGGATCTGCCAAAGAACAGGTGTGAAATCAACTTAATCAAGTTCAGTGGACTTAAACCCATATCCCCTATACTTCTCCAGTTGAAATGTCTTTAATCTAATTGTTATCTGGGTCACTTTTACCAACACAAACCATATTTTAAAATTATTGACCAAAATAAAACTCACTGGGATGAAACTCTTTCAAGGCAATTTTTCCTGATTCAAAGCAGCCTGACATCAAAACAGAAATGACAGAATGCTGATAGCTCCTGGATTGTACAGCCTAAAGAGAACTAACCTGTATAACTCACTACTAATGATTACAGAATGTGCTCTGTAAATAAAGAACATTGCGTGAATTAATATTTTGAAGCCTCTTCTTCCTCTTCCCTTTGTTTTAGTTTTTTAATTTGCAAATTGCCTCCTAAAGATGGTCTCTAGGTTCCTTTCAGGCTAGCAGATTCAAAATTCTAGTTCCCTGGGGGAGGAGATGGTGGTTTTTAAGACCAAGAAAGTGAGACTCTGGGAAGCTTTACTCAACCTAAAGTGCACAAGAGGTTGTGCCCTTTGTATCTTCTGGTGTCTGATGTTGGTGGGAAACCAGGAACCATGTCAACTGGGGTCTCTTCCAGCATCCACTGGCTCTGGAGAAGCCAAGCAGTACTGTGTTCCCTCCTATGACTTTGTCAAGGCAATGTCCCTGAGCATCTAGCAGGATGTTTTGGGTAAACGAAGATAAGGAAGCTCTGCAGGCCACTTCTTCAGCCCTAGGAGACAAGGCCTGAGAGGTGAGTGGACACAGTGATCTTCTGGGCCTGTGCCCTAGCCAGTCTGACAGGGAATGTGGGTGGATTAAGGACAAGAATAGAGTGAACAAGGAGCGCCATGTGCCTATAAATTTATAGACGTTTGCCAACTGGAAAAATATCAACCTTCAGAATGTTTTATTTCATGCTTCCTCAAGGGGTAAAGTGAAATGCACCAGGCTCTTGCACCCTGGCCATGTCGAGCTGCTACACTGTGCTCTCCTCAAACAGGGCTACTATTTCCCAGTATTTGGTCTGAAGATTGCTAGGGCCCTCGATGCCCAGAGGGAACAGTATGCAATTGCATCACACTTGTACCCTTTACAAGAGAACATCCTCAAGGGGACTGGGAAGCTTTCTGCAGTCACCAGCCTGCTTCTCAGTGCTGAGGTCTTTAGGGACTGTGCAGCGACAGTGCTGACGCAAGCTGGTCCTGCAGTGCTCCTAGAAGCTGCAGCTCACTGCCTGGCTCCTACCCTGGTGAATGACCTCAGGGCCATGACTTCCTTGAACATACCTCCTCGACTGCTCCTTCCTGTGGGTGAAGGAAAGAAGCTGCCCAGACTTTTGAGATCTAGCCAGGTACAGACCCCCAAAGCTCTAGCTGGACTCCCCTGTCCCTAGAAGCTTGCATCAGGCTGTGGAAGTGTGGAAGAAGAGGCCTGCCTGGCTCTGGCAGGAAGGGCAGGATTCCTGTAATTTTTCCAGCGGAACTGGCCCTCAGAGAAAATTGGCTTCGTGTTGTAAGCTACCGAGGCCAGGGCTGCACCCATAGGTAGGGTCCATCTACCCTTGTTAGGGGTGGTGCTGCTTAGTGGTAGAAGTACATGCTCTTGTTTCAAGTAACCATGGGGAGACTACTTACCCCTCTGAGATTCATCTAAAGGTGGGGCAATGCTAAGACCTAACTGACAGTCTGTGATGAGGGCGACTGAGACAATGTTTGTGGCGTGATTAGCAGATTGGTTGGCATTTTAGGAGGGCCAGGGTATTACTGGGTATTACTGTTAAGCTAGATGGCAACAGCCTGAGTTGTAGAGTGATTTACAGTCTTCCTGGGATGTGTGGCCATCACTTTCTGCCTATAAATGTCTTGAAGGGCTAGGAGGTGTTGAACAAGGCTAAAGCCAAGCCAGTGAGACCGAGTGAAGTGCCGAACCTCTCTACCTCCAACTCCTATCCAACAGTACAGATATGAAAAGAAGAAGGATGGCCTGAGCCTCAGCTGGCAAGCCTGGTGATCCCATGTGGGATCTTTAATCTTCACCACCTCCCTGTAAGAGATGTACTATTATCTCATTTGTGAAGGCAAATTGAGTGTTAGAAAGAGAGGTTGTATCTGTGGCTCAAATTCATATAGTTAATATGTGATAGACCTGAGATTAGAACCCCATATGTCTGACTTTTCAGGGCATGTTTGTTTTGTTGTGGTTACTGTTCACCAGTATCTAAGCCGTTTTCCAAGTTGCAGTTTTTGCTTTCTGTGTGAGTCTCAGTGGGCAGAAAGCTCCCTCTCCTGGGCAGCCAGATGTGGACTTGGATGCTTCCTCTTGCTCACCTAAAACATACTTTTGGACCTTGCTGCAAGGAGCGGGGCTCTAAGAGCAGGTCTGGACTGGGTCCCATAATAGAGACTGTCTTGCTGTGGATCCAGCCCAGGGCTCCTGTGGCCTGGCTTCTTGAGTTCCTGATGGGTACCCGTTCTCTAAGACTAGGCCTCCAGCTTTCTGCAGACATTACAAGCCCCTGAATATCCTCCTTGTGAGTCCTTTTTTGCCTAAGTAGTCAGAGTTGGTTCTTGCTCCTGACATTGAAGAACATTGACAGGCACAAACCGAAGCCACATCAGGCTGCAGTCTCAGCATTGCTGCCCATCTCGACTACTTTAGCCCTATGTGTAGACCAGAGGTTAGTTGGTTACCTTTGGCCTTGCCTCTGACAATGCCCTTCACTAATCACAGGAACGTAGGGGTGTCTCCTGGCCTCCATCAGCTAAGTTTGGCTGCATAGTTAGTAGGGTGGGAATCCAGCAGAGGATTGGGAACCACCCTAAACATGTCCCATCATATATAACCCCTTACTGGTCACACAGAGTGAAACACATACCCACATATACTTTGTCATTCTTACACACCTGCAATATCTGCTACACAATATCATCCCCCTCCTCCATCTTGCATGGACACCCATACATGTAGTCATTGTTCCTCTGGCCCCTGGGACTCCAGTTTTTCTCTTTTCCATCAGCCAATAGGGCCACCCATTTTTGCTGTTGGTACAAAAGGTTGTGAGGCAGGGGATGGAGAAGGGCAAGCCTGGAAAAACAAGTAGATTTGGTCAGATTTCAGAGGGGTTGGTTGCTATGTTGGAGGCTGGGCCCTGCCCTGTGAGGACAGAGCCTCAGCGTCCAAGGTCAGATGCCAGACCCAGGGTGTTGGCTGGAGGCTGTAATGCTCCGCAGCTCACTGCTCCTGAGGTTAACATGGTGGTACTGGGAGTATTTGGGGCCTATGTGCAGGATCCCAAGATGATCCCACTACTGCTCTCACCTGAGCCTATCCTCTTCTTTTCCCTCTTATCTGGGATCCTATCCTTTTGATTGCTTTTGTTTTCTCAAAGACATAGGAAGTAAAATCCTCTCCCTTCGCCACACTGCTTTCTGTCTCCCAAAGTACCATGGTCTGAACTCCTCATCTTCAAGCACACGGGACTGTAAGGCAGAGGCTCTGCCTTACTCCTTGCCTAGTGTCCTACAAATGCATGTAGGATTGCAGGTGAGCACAGAGGACTGGAAATCCAGTGCGTGACTGATTTCCATGCTCCCTTCCATGCACAGCTGGGAACTTAAGTGTTACTGATATTCTTCCTCATTAGCAAATGCCTTCAGATCAAAGGCAGTCTGGAATGCTGGGCTTACTTCTTTGGTTTCACTCCTTCTAGATACTAGTGTGATAATATGTCATCAGTTTTTAGGTCTTTAATGCTTTTCAACTAAATTTTATTTTTTTAAATTTCATTTTATTTTTAAATTGTCTGTGGCAGGAGGGTTGGTAGAAAGTCCAGTTTGACAGATGGTGAGACTGAGGGGTTTCCCTGGCCATCCAGATGCCCATGTTCCTAGGACGCTTTTTCTTATCCTGTCCCTCATTTCCTCTTTAAAACCCACTCCCTTTCACAATACTTTCCCATGTCACTGAGAAAGCAGAGCCAGCAGGAGAGAGCTGCCATGCACCCTCTCCACCACTCTCACCTGTTTTGTTTCACATGCTCTGCCTTCCGTTGCAATGAGTGACACTCCAAGCTCTCCCACGAGGCCATGGACACCATGGGAGAACCTGTCTGAACGCCACCACCTGCCTGAAGACCCAGCTCCTGAGTCATCCCTCCTGCACCATCAGATTTTACATCTCCATGGGTCACTCATCAGAACATAAACAGGTTGCAGTATCTATCTCTAAAAGAAAATCTCTTCTCAATCGCATATCTTCTGCATCTGGTCCCCTCTGGTTTTCATGCTCTTCACTGCTGCAAGGAGGGGTTTACTGGACATTCGCTGCTGCTGGGTATGTACACTTCTTCTCCCATTTCCTTTGAACCTTCTCTGAGTGGACTTTTGTCCCCACCATTCCATAGAACAGCATTTGGCAAGGTCATTAATCATCACTGTTTTGCCAAACATAATGCACTTCGTAGAACAAACTCATTTTACGTGATCTGTTTGTGGAGGTGGCTTATTCTCTTCTCCCTGGTTTCCAGGTTCTCCTCCTGCCTTCCAGACTGCAACCCAGCCTTCCTTGCTCCTTCCTTCTCACCCACAGACCTCTGAACATTGCAGAGTGTCAGGGCTCAACCCTGGGACTATTTCTCCATCTCTACCAAGTAGCCTAGCTCCCTAAAAATCTCAGTCTAAAGTGCTATGTGCTGATGAGTGGTCAAGTATCTATATCCGGCTTGGACTTTTCCTGGATTCCAGGTTTACACAGTTAATTACTCTCACTGCCCAGTTAGATATCTAGTAGCAAATGAAAAATTACTATGTTCAAGAATTCCTCATGGCATCCCTCCTAAATCTTCATCATTTTCTTAATGTCAACTTCACTCCTCTAGTTGCTGAGGTCAAAAAGCTTTGGAATAAAACCTTGACTCCTGACAGTAACACTGCAGGAGACAGGACCAGACCAACAGTAGTTATGATCTGCAGAAAGAGTGAGGACTCTGCTACCAGTGTGTCCTTCTATAGGCAACAGCTGGTCAGAGACTCTAATACAGTACGGTAATCATAACTGTGTAGTTCTTCCTGGGATGCCATTCTAAGGAAAAGCCGAGTATTTGAACCTGGGACCCAGAGTAGCCACTTGGCTCCATTCCATTTTTCCCAGTGTTATGTTGCCAAAGTAACAGGGTGAGAGACAACCACTGGAGACAGTTAGCAGTCAGAGAACAGGCTGGAAAAAGACCCCTGAGGAGTATAAATTAAAGGGCACACTCCCTGTTCCCATGGCAAGAGGCCAGGCTCAGCCTGAGTTGCATGGGATTTGCAAGCCGTGCCACCAGCATCCTTGTCCGACTGTCTGCTGATGCCTGCAGGCAGCATGGATCTGGGGTTTGACTTCCTTTTACTAGCGTGAGTAGGGACATGTCTTGACTTAGGCATTGCCCCAAAATTGTAGATTCTGGGAGAAAACCATGCATCCAAACTAAGAGCAAATTTTTTTTACCTTTTTCTTTCTTCCTCCTTTCTCTTTTATCCTTTTTCATTAGAGAGAGAGAGAGAGAGAGAGAGAGAGAGAGAGAGAGAGAGAAAGTATGTATTGTTCTTCTTGTTTCCTATTTCTTCTTCACTAGTTTACTGAAAGTAGGAATATTTTCCCTTCTTTTTCCTTGCTTCTTTGACTTCTTTTTCTTGTTTTTTTCCTCTTTCTTAATTTTTCTTTTCTTTCCTCATCTCCCTTTTGTCACCCTTTAACTTTTTCCTTTGTATTTCTGTTCATCACATAACTTCTTTTCTTCCTTTTTTTAATCAACTACTTCTCATCAGTTTTTTTTTTCCTTTTACCCCTACCAAATTATGTAAACACCCCTCTACCTCCATTAGGATCCTTGCCCCACTTATTTTTCCTCCTTCTCATATCACATAGTTTAAAGTTTCAAGATTTCTTCTTGCTTTCCCTTTTACCTAGCCCCCTATAATTTTAGTAGCATAACCATAAAGCTTTATTGGTCATTAGATAGCTGACTCTATAAATTGCTGTTGAATTCTTTTCTACTATTACAGATGATATAGCTATCACCTTTAGTGCATATTAGCTGTAGGTCAAATACTTGGATTGTCTTGATATTTATGCTATAACTCCATATTTCTTCTCTAAGGTTAAAGGTGGTACAAAATTGGTTCTCATGGTATGTTAATACCCAACTTGCCTTGAATGATACCATTGTAGCTGATTTGCTGGATGCTATCATAGCTCATTTGGTTTATTTGTAGCCGATTTTCCTGATACTACTTGCAGCTGATTTGCTTGATATCAGTTACATAATTGTTGAAACATGAGAAGACAAGGAAACAAAATACCTCTAAAAATTCTCGACTGCCCCAAAGCCACATACCCAAATTATTCAAAAAGGATAATGGAAGAGGTTAGAAAACAGATTAAAGAGGTATTGAATGGGATTGACAGAATATATAACTAAACAGGTAATGGAAGTAATAACCAAAATGATCCAGGAGCTTTCAGAAAACACTAATAAAAAGATAGATGAGCTAAATAAAATGACATAAAACATGAATGATCAGTTTAGCAAAGAATTAGAGGGTTGGGGGTTTAGCTCAGTGGTAGAGTGCTTGCCTAGCAAGTGCAAGGCTCTAAATTAGATTCCCAGCACAAAAAAAAAAAAATTACAGCCCATGAAAACGTTTCAATTGGAAATCCAGGAGATTAAAAAATTATATTGGAAGTATGGGCAGCAGAAGTGACTAATGTGAAGATAGAATTTCAGAATTTCAGAACTAGAAGACAATGACACCTTCAAAAACCAACTACTGGGGATTTAGCTCAGTGGTTAGAGTCCTTGCCTAGCAAGTGCAAGTCCCTGAGTTCGATCCCCAGCACAAAAAAAAAGAGCAACTTATGAAAAAATTTAAAGAAAACATTAAAAATGGATCCAGCAGCTGGTAGATGACACTAAGAAGACTAAAAGCAACAGGAATAACTGAAATCAGAAGGCATGACAAATGTCATAAAGAACCTGTTCACAGAAGTAATGGCAAATATTGACTCAGATATAGAGAAAAAAATAGTGGAGCACATAGAACTTCAAATAGCCACTGTAAAAAAACAAACAAACAAACAAAAAACCTCTCTGTGCCACATAATACTGAAAGTGCCAGAAGTCCACCATGGGGACATTAAAGGCTATTAGAGAGAGGCTGTTAGAGAGAGGCAATGAATCACATATAAAGTTAAGCCTATTAGGATTACAGCAAATTTCTCAACACAAACCTTAAAGGCCAGGAGGACTTGGAGTGAAATCTTTCAAGCCCCACAGGATAACAACTTACAACCCTGACTTATGGACCCTGCAAATTTTTCCTTCAAAATTAATGAAGAAATAAGATATTTCCATGCTAACAAGATTCTGGCAAACAGAATGCAACAAATCATTAAAAAAGATCATAAACCAGGACCAAGTAGTCTTCATCCCAGGGATGTAAGGTCAGTTCAATATACACAAATCAATAAATATAATACACCACATAAACAGAAACAAGGACAATAATCACATGATCATCTCAAAAATGCAGAAAAAACATTTGACAAAATCTAACATACATTTGTGATAATAAAAACCTGAAGAAAATAGGTATAGAAGGTGTTTATCTCAATGTGATAAAAGCCATCTAAGACAAACCAACAGCCAATATCATATTAAATGGTGATAAGCTGGAAGTTTTCCCTGTAAAATTGGGAAGAATACAGGATGTCCACTGTTATGATTTGTTTCTAGATGTCCCCCCAAAGCCAAAGCCTTATGCAGTCATAGATGGGGCTCTTCAGAGGCGGCTGGATCTAGAACGTGTGATTACTAATTTAGTCCACTGATTCGCTTGGCACAGTTCTACTGGAATCAAGGATGCAATAGTAGGATTAAGGGCACTAGGATTAAGGGTGGGACTGCTATCCACCCTGTGGGTGGGTAGCATGGATAAAATATGAGGGACACGAAGAGGCTTATTGATCCCTTGCTTGCCTTGCTGCCTTCTGCCCACCAGGAAAAGTTTCTCCTCTGCAGTGCCCCTCTGCCTTGGAGTCAGCTGACTATGGACTGAAATCTCTATGAACTGTAAGCCAAACAAACATTTCCCCTTTAACTTTGGGTGCCAGGTATTTTTTCTCAGCAATAAGGAAAGTAACTAAGGTGGAATTTTTACCAGAGAAGTGAAGTCATTGCTGTGACTGTACCTGACCATGTTGTTTAGGAGCCTTTGGAACTGACTTGTGGGAAAGAGAAGAGTTAAGAAACGTTTGGAGATGCCAGCCAAAAAAGTAGGGCCGTGTCTTAGTTACTTTTCTCTCATTGCTGGGACAAAATACCAGACACCCGAAATTAGGGGAAGAAAGGTTTATTTGGCTCACAGTTTGTAGAAGTTTCAGTCCACAGTCAGCTGAGTCCGAGGCAGAGTGGCATGACAGACAGGCAGAAGTCAGCAAAGTAAGCAAGGAATGCAAGCAAGGGGGACTAACCAGCTTCTTCTTGTATTTTATATCTTATCCCGGCTATCTCTTTTTAGGACGGGCAGTACTCCCACCCTTAATCCTAATACCCTTAATCCTAGCGTCACATCCTTGATCCCAGCAGAACCATGTCAAACCAATCAGTGAACTAATTTAGTAATCACACACTCTAGATCCACCTACCTCTTACCACATGAGGCTTTGGGAGGTCATCTAGACACAAACCATAACAGGCTGGAATGCCTTAGGCTGTACTTGAGGGGAGATTTTGGTGAGAGCTCAGAAGACCAGAATGCTTATAGAAAAGTTGCTGGTAAAGACCAGGCTCGGGAGGTTTCTTCTGGGAAGAAGGACTGTATTGGCTGTTGGACTCCAGACCATGTGTGTTACGGCTTGGCAGATAGTTTGTGTACATTTTGCTTGTGTCCAGAGACTTTGCCTGAGACTGAGATTAAGGGTGGTGGACTAATTAACGTCATAGAAGAAATTTCAAGGCAGTCTAATATGAGATGGTGGCATGAAAATTTGAGTCATGTGTAGGAAAATGGATGTACATTGAGAGCATAATGTTAGGTGAAGTAAATCAGACACACAACCTTAAATATCACATGATCTCTCTTATAGGGGAACTCCAACATATAAAGTGCAAAATAAAGAATAGACAGTAGGAATAGTGAAATAGTGAGATAGATCCTTGGCACATGGCAACAGAATTGAAAGATGGGAAGGGAAGGAAGGGGAAGAGTGAGAGATTAATAAAAAAGGGGGAGTTGTAAAGTGCTGTGTATCAAGTCCCTACAAGGAATGCAATCATCATGTACTACAAACATGTATAAAATATATATAAAATATATGTATATATTATATGTTTGTATTCACATAACACACACACACATCAAATTCAATGGTTAGGTTCAATGTTGACCTCATGGGGAAATTTGTTTTGGTTCTCATCCAATTCAGTTGGCAACAAGAAACATGGAAAGAATTAAGTTCATAAACTGAGGTTCCACTTTATATGAAGGGGACCAAGAGGTGCAGAGAGGAAGAGGGAGGCGAGAGGAGGCAGTAAATAAAAGGAAGTGAGAAATGTCATGTGCCAACTCCCCAAGATGAATGTAATCGTAATGTACTGCAAGCACATACCAATAAAAAAATTTTAAAACCTTGACTTCTACCTTCTTTCTTACATCTCCGATCATGTCAGCTTTTCTTTCAAAATATAGGGCAAATCCCTGCCCTCCCTCATTACTGTTCTGAGTCACCATCATTCCTCACCTAGATTATTTCAAAGGCTTCCTAACTGGTCTCCCTTCTCCTCCCATGGCTCTCCTACACCCCTTTCTCCTCACAGACACTAGAGCGACCCTTTGAAAATGGATCATGTCACAACCCTGGTCAGTCTTCCAGGGTTTTTTCTGTCACTCAGGTTAAAAGTCAAACTCTTTATACAAAACCACAAGGTCAGCAGTGACTCCACACCCCTGTTACTTCTCTGGTCTCCTCTCCTTCTACTCTTTTCTGGCTCATTCTGATCCAGACTTCTCCTTGTTCTCAGCGCAGGCCATGTTCTGTGTTACCCATTCGGCAACCTGGAAGGACTGGTGGCTCTAAGCTGCAACATCACTCTTGCCTATGTGCCTTAAATAGGTTTCCTTTCCCAAGGATGTCTCCCTTGTTTGTGGCAGCCAGACTCTTACCACATCCAAGAAACTCTCATCCCTCAAATTTCAGTACATTGAGTATTCCTCTCCGAGATCTTAAGTGAGGGTAGTTTGGATTCCTCCACTCTCACTTCACCACCACGTAGCCTTTCCCCACCCCTAAAAGTTTCCATCCACCTCCCAAAACTCATCCTTGCTTGGGGAAACTCACTTAAGAGATACAATCAGGCTCCTTATTACTAATTATGTTGCAATCACATTCACCCTATGACATTTTCTACGCTCTAGTGGCATTTGGCACACACCTTTACTAACAAAATAATTTTTGGTTTGCCTATAGGTCCTACTGTAGCCCAGAAGCTCCACAAGTTAGGTGTCATGGTTGACTCTGTATCACCAGTGCCCTTCACAATTCTTGGCACAGGCCAGACGTTCAATAAATGTCTAAGGAAAAAAATAATTCACAAAGGACATAAGCAGAGTTGCACAAATAAAAAACTGTGAGCAATTATAACTTGACTTATGTCATTATATATACTATTCCATGGGCAGAAGGGTACAGCTTAGAGTTACAGTGTTTGCCTAGAATGTATGAGACCCAGGGTTTGATCCCCAGAAATGCAAAAGAGTAACAATGATAATAAAAGATATAATCCACAGCCTACTTATTGTTCTATATAGGGTTCACATTAGAACTTTCTTCAGCTTATCTTCTGATAAGATCAAACTTAAAATTTTCTAGTCGAGTGATACCTCTGTTCACAAACATTCTTTCCACAATTTTGGTTGCAAACTATGTTGGATAAACTGAATTAAATTCACTGGTTAGGTTCAATGTTGAGCTTATGGGGAAATTTGATTTGGTTATCCTTCAATTCAGTTTGCGACCAGAATCATGGAAAGAATCAAGTTTGTGAACAGAGGTACCACTGCAACTCATCTATTAGCTCAAAGCTTTAAAGGAAAAGTAGCTGTGTTTTGGAGGAACAGAAAAAAATCTGTTTTAGGCAGTACATTTCACCACTGTCTTGGTCCTGGTTAGGCATGGGCCAAGGGCTGACAGGATCCTGTGCCTAAGCTGCTCTAGGCCCCAGCAAGCCCTTGGTGCCATAGGCTTGCCTGAGTGATCAAGACCTGTGGCATCTTCCTGCTAGCCAACACACAACGTACTGAAATAACTTAAGCAAGGAATTTCACTGTACCTCTAGCTTCCCAAGCTTCAACAAGCTAAAGAGTAAAAACAAACAAAACAAAACAAAAATTTATACATAAAAACAATTTAAAAAACATTGAGATTACTGCCCTCTGGTGGCATAAAATTTCATTTCTGAATTCTTACTGCTGAACTGTTTGAAGATACAGTAGTTCCTCGTCCCGACCCACAGAGGATGCATTCCAACCCCTGCAGGGAATGCCTGAAGCTGTGGATAGTACTGAACCCTAAATATATGATGTTTTCTCCTATACATAGTTATGATAAAGTTTGATTTATAAGTTAGGCATGGTAGGAGACTGCCAGCTAACCTGAATCATCAGCTTGACTGGATTCTGAGACTCTGGAGAAGTGATTAGATTACACGGGCACTAAGCTCATCCACTGAGGATCACAGCTGAATGTCCTGTTGAAGGTGGGACCATTTGGAGGTCACTGGAAGGGTGTCTTCGAAGTTTATCTCAACTGGAACTCTTTCCCCACAGTCTGCTTCCCGGCCACCTTGAGGTGGGCCATTTTGCTCCATCACACCTTTCTGCTATGATGTTTCTGCCTCGCAACCAGCTGACAAGAAACTCCAACCTCTGAAGCCATGAACCAAATTAAGCTCCTCCTTTAAGCTACAAATGTCAGAGGGCTCTGTCCCAGCAATGGGAAAACTAATGAATACAGAGACCAAGAATATTTTATAGATCCTAGTAACCTCAGGATATACTTTTTTTTTTTTTAAATTTCAGAGAACTTTCACTTTTTCACTTTTTTGGTTTTTCTTTGACATATACAAACTGACAGCATCACTACTACACTTGCACTTTGGGGCAAAGAAGGGTTCCTTAAACACATTTAGATACTGTTGACAGTTGCTCCGGTAACTGAAAGGGTCACTAAGTGACTAAAGGGTGGGCAGTGTATACACCATGAACACACTGAACAAAGGAATGACACCCATCCTGGACAGGACAGAGCAGGATAGTGGGAAATTTCATCACAGTATTCAGAATGACACACGATTAAAAGTTATGAGTTGCTTCTGGAATTATTCATTCCACAGTCAATTGTGAGCAACTAAGTCCTTAACCTCTTCTTGACATTTTTAAAAAAAATCTCATGAACTTTTATGTATTGGTAGAGGACAGACTTTTAGAAGGGAAAACCACTCCTTGCAATCTTGTCCCTCTTCCATAAAGGACGATCAGTGTTAGGACCTAAAAGGGACTGCACAAGAGGTTTGTTTCACAGACCTCAGTGAAATAGATCCCTCCTCTCAAGCTCAAAGCCAGTCTATGCTTTATTTTTTAAATTAATTTTTAAAATTTGATTAGAATGTTTGGAGTATATGATGATTACATTCATCATAGGGGAGTAGGTACATATATATAGCACATTTAATTCATTTACATTCCCTTACCCTTCCTTCCTTCTATGTCTCAGTTCCCTTCACATTTGCAAAAGATCTATCTACATGTTTCCTATTATCTATCTTTTACTTTGTTATTTAACTTATTGCACTTTGGGTTTCTCATATAAAATAAAACATTAAATATTTAAACTTGTTTGTCTGCTTTACTTCACTTAATATTATGGTATCAAGGTGCATCCATTTTCCTATAAATGACACAAATTTATCCTTTTTTATAGCAAAGTAGTACTCCATTGTGTATAAATACCACATTTTCTTTATCCACTCATCTGTTAATGGACATACAGGCCCCTTACAAGATTTAGCTATTATACTTTGTGCTGCCATAAATGTGCATGTATCACTGTAATATGATATCTTTAACTCTTTTGGGGAGATATCTAGAAGGGGACTAGCTGGGTCAAGTAGAATTCCTATTTTTAGTTTTTTGAAGAAACTTCATATTGATTTGCATAGTGGTTATACCAGTACATGCCCACCAACAATATATAAGGATTCCTTTTTCCTGACAGGCTTTCCAGCATTTGTTTTTATTTGATTTCTTAATCAGAAACCATTCTGTCTGGAGTAAGATGGAATCTCAGTGTTGTTTTAATTTTCATTTCATTAATGGCCAGGCATGATAAACCTTTTTTTGTATGTATATTGGCTATTTGCATTTCTTCTGAAAATTGCCTATTCACTTTAATTTACCATTTTTTGATTGGGACTTTAATTTGGGGGGACGTCTAAATTTTTTTGAGTTCTTCGTATATTCTAGATATTAGTCCTCTGCCTGAGTAGTACCTGGCAAAAAAGTTTTCCCCATTCTTCAGGTTGTCTCTTCACTTTTTTGGTTATTTCCTTTGCTGTGCAGCAGGTTTTAAAATTGATATAATCTCATTAGTTGATTCTTGCTGTTATTTCTTATGCAAATGAGGTTCTGTTCAAAAAGCCCTTACCTGTGCCTACGTCTTCAAGACTTTTACCTATTTCATCTTCCAGTAAATTAAGTGTTTCTATTTTAATGTTTATGGTTTTGATCCATTTTATTTTAGTACACAGTGAGAGATGGGGTCTACATTCAGTCTTCTGCACATGTATAGCTGATTTTCTCAGAAAAATTTATTAGAGACACAATCTTTTCTGCAGCATATCTTTGTCAAAGATCAGATAGGTGAATATGCTGGGTGTTTCTGTAGTCTCTGTTCTCTTCCATTGATCCACATGTTTGTTTTTGTGTCAGTACCATGTTATTTTTATCATTGTAGTTTTGTAATATAACTTAAAATCCAAGATTGTGATGCCTCCTGCTTCGCTTTTGTTGCCCAGTATGGCTTTTGCTATTCTGGGTTTCTTCTGGTTTAGCCTAAATTTAAGGATTGTTTTTTTCCAGTTCTGTGAGGAATACTGTTGGTATTTTGATTGGGATTGCATTAAATCAATATATTAGCTTTGGTAGTATGGTCAGTTTGACAATATTCATTCTGCCTATCCAAGAACAGGGGATATAT
>PVJO010028736.1:0-17707 GCA_004026905.1 Hystrix cristata
AAAGGTATTTTAAATTTTGATTTAAATAATAGAAGAGCTGTCTGAGGGAAAAGTTTTTTCAGCTTTCAAGTGGCTGAGCTTTGGTTCGTTAACTGCTAATGATAATCCCAGTACAACCTTCTTGTTCTCAGAACTCGGCGTCTTTTGTGGGTTTAAACCAGACTTTGTTAGCATTAACATTTGAATGTTACTTTGTCAGTATCTGGCAAGGGCCAGCTTCCCCTGTCCCCACTCCTTCCCTTCACATTGCTGGGCGTCTTCAGCTTCCGTCTCAGTTCTGTTGAGCACATCTACAGTCTTCCTGCTGGGTGTGTGTTCTGGTATCTCCAATCAGCATCCCAAGCCCTGAGACTCTTAGTCCAGGTGGGCTGTGGTAATGACATAGCATAATCTGGGGGATTTACACACAGTCGGCATTTATTTCTCCCAGTTCTGGAGGCTGGAAGTCCCAGGTCAAGGTGTCACCTGCTTTGCTGTCTAGTGAGGTCCCCTTCCTGGTTCACAGACAGCACTTTCTTGCTTTGCCCTCGGGGTGGGAGGGGCACCCTGAGTCTCTTCTATAAGGCAACTAATCCCACACATGAGTGTTCCATACTCATGTCTCTGAGTCACCTGCCAAGGACCGGCTTCTTCACATCATCACCGTGGGGCTTAGGATGTCAACACAGGGATTTCGGGGGAGATACAAACATTCAGAACATAGCAACAGGGCAGCAGGCAGGTCAGACAGAGCTGGTCTCCACAGAGACTGGCAGAGAGGCCCTGGTCCAGGCTGGACTCCCTGAGTTATGAGCAACGGTGACCTGGTCCTCTGAGCCTCAGAGAATTTTGTAACTGCCTTCGTTTCCTGGAGTTTGTTCAGCTTTTGTAAATGTTAGGTGGTCTTTTGGAGGAGACGTGTGTTCTGTGATATTGGTTCAGTGCAGTACCAGGGAACCAGCAGCCTCTGGTGCTATGGATACTGAGGAGGAGCCAGATAGAAGCCAAAAGATGGGGATGCAAAGGTCCCTGGTGGCTTGGGGAGGAGGGAGAGAGGGTGTGGGTGCTGGTCTTAGAGGAGAGGGACAGCAGGAGCCAGCATGTTGAGAAGACAGGTATGAAAGGAAGAGAGGTTTTGGTGGGACCTTGGTGGAGGAGGAAGCAGGATCTTGCTTTGGACGGGAAGGCCAGGCCTGTTGCTGGGCAGAGAGGAAGAACCCTGAGAGGAGGGGACGGAGGATGCACTGAACTCTCCAGGAAGCCAAGTGGCAGATGAGTTGTCTGGGCTGGGAAGAGGAATTTTGTCCTCTGAGATTGTGTTCTGGGGTGAAGGGGGTCACTATTATTGACTTCATTGGCTGAGAAGTTGGATATAGGACGCAAGGAGACAGTGCAGGCTCGGAGGATGAGGGGCGTGGTCAAAGCACTGGAGAGGCAGGATGGGCTGAGGGGCTGCGGCTGACAGCAGGGCAGGGCCGGGCCAAGCGGGGACCCCCCACCACTTCTCCATCCGGCGTCCACTCTGAGTTCTCGGTCAGAAGACGAGGAGCTGGGCAGTGATCCCAGGTGGTGGCCTTGCCTGGCGTGTGGTGAGAGCTAAGGTGAGGAAGCAGGGCATTCAGCCTGAGTGGACAGTGAGGCTGGAATTGAGTTTTTAAGATGTTATCAGGTGCTTGTGAAAATACCCATGTGCTTTGAAATAAGCAAATCAGCCCCGCCCATTGCATTGTTGAGACAGAGAAAACCTCTGGCTTGGGTCTCAGAGATGAGTGAGCAGCCTGTTAGAGTTTCCCTCAAACACCTCCCTCTTGGGCTACTCATGTTTCTGACAGGGACAGGGCTGTATGACTTGCTTTGTAAAACTTGATGACCGTGTATTTTCCTTGGGCATTGTCAATAAACCACGCATCTCCGAGTCATTTAATATTTCTCATTCACAGTTCTGTTTTTTGCTTTCTATGTTTGTAGTTTTTGTTTCCTCTTTATTAGAAGCCAGCGCCTTCACACTGAGTGACATTTTCACAGCCCTTTTATTTTTTATTTTGAGATTAGGGTCTTCACTACATTACTAAGCTGTCCAGGTTGGGCATGAACTCAAGGTCCTCCTGAATCAGCCTCCCAGAGTGCTGGGATTACAGGTGTGTGCCACCATACTTGACTTTAAGTGTATCCTTAAATAGTGTTCACATATACTTTAAAAATCTGATCTGTGTTTAACTGCAAGGTTCGACTCACTGATGGGTATCTCCAGTGATGCGAATGGTCTGTGGCTGTCTTAATCCATTTCCTGTTGCTAACACCACAGACTGGGTAAGTTGAAAGGTAAGAGTTCTGGTTCAGGAAGGGCAGCATCTGCTGATGGCTTGCTGGTGGAGCTCCATGGCAGGGACAGTTGTCATAGCATGAGACCTGGCCAGGACTGGTTTGACAGCGACCGTTCTTGAGATTGCCCACCACCCTGTGATCCGTGAGTCCCACGAGTGGATCAGTCCACTCAGGACAGTGGGGTCCCTGTTGCCTCTCCAGCGCCCTTTCAGTGTCTCATGTTAGAGTCAGTTTCAGCACGAGCTTTGGGGAGGGACCCGTCAAACCACAGCGGTGAGGTCATAGTTTGCTTGGCTTTCACCTTTGCAGACTTATGTCAGCCTTGTCCGTGTCCCCCATGCCCCCGACCAGGCAGCTCACCCTCCTGGTCTCGCCAGGCCCTGCCCGGGGCCCTGCTCTGCCCCAGCCCCTCTCTGACCCCACTGCTCAGGGCTCAGCCCCCTACGGCCCCTGCTCCTGCCTCTTGACCGTCCCTGTCCTTCCCTGGCCCACAGCCTCTCTCCTGTGCTCTCTCCTTGCCAGCACCACCCTCTCCCGGGCCCTGGCTTCCTAGGTGCATGGCTGGGGCCATGCTGTCCTCTTCCTTCACTTTCCAGCCTCCACGCAGGGAGAGCCTCCTGGCCTGGCAGAGGACGCATCCCTCCATTCCTAACTTTAGGCCTCCTCGGGACACAGTTGATCCTTGAGCTGTGGCCTTGTCTGTCCCTTTTGCCTTGGCTCATGGCCCAGTTCCCTTTGTGGACCTCTTTCTCAGAAATGCTGGTGCCTCCGGCCTCTGCTTCCTCCGGGGCCCTCGTGCATCATCCTGGGTGTCCGCCGACGTCCCTGTGGACCCCGGGGTGCGGTTCCCCGGGCATCACCTGTCCCGCCTCTCAGACCTCCCGCTGCTCTTCCTCCGCGGGTATGACTGTGGTCATTCCTGGCATGCTGACTCCCGGGTTTCCTCTTGTTCCTCTCGGTCCTTCTGCACCCCTCTGTGTGGTGGGAGTCCCGGGAGCTGGACCCCGTGTCCTCCTGCTACGGTGACTCCAGCCATGCTCGTGCCTTTGAGGAGCGTGGGACGGCTCGGGTGGGCCTTGCGGTCCTGTCCCCCGTGGCCTGCCTGGCTGGTGCACAGGTGTGGCAGCAGGTCTCGCTCCTCAGCCCTGGTCAAAACAGAAGGAAGCCTCTGTCCTGCTTCACACCTCTGGGCTCTCACCCATCCTGGTGAAGTGCGTCCCTGGCAGAGGCTTCTGTGGGGAGCATGATGTGGCCCTGCCCGTGCCCTGCTGCCCTCTGGTCCCTGAACATCCTCTCATGCTGTCTGCGGCAGGGGATCTGGATGGCCCCGTACAGCTGCCACCAGATGACACTTCGGCCGCCTGCAAGGGCCCTCCCCGGTGGCTGCTCGCAGCCCTCAGAGGACCTGTGCCTCCCGGGACTGTGGCCCTGGTCCCTGCCGGCCCTTCGAAGTCCCCTCCTGCCCTCGCCCCGGAGGAGCCGCACAGCTTCTCCCCACTGGGCCTCCGCCGCTGTCTCTGCTGCTTTGTCTCCTCTGAGGTCTCGGGAAGGGTTTACTTAATTAGTAATGCAATTTTTTCTCATCTCTTGCTATCTACGTTATATACTATATCTTTACTCTAAAGCATGTTCTACATTTTTTTCCCTTCTGCAGTGACTTAGAAGATACGCATCTGGTTTTTACCTTACTAGTCGTGACCTTTCAGATCAAAAACCTTCCTAATGTTAAAATTCCCCACGAATCAGCCTCTGTAGGTTCTGTCATTGCCCACCTGCCCTGCCAATGACACAGGAACGGAACGGGTTTTATTGTGGACTTTGGGCTTTTCTCTTCTCAGTATAACTTCTGTTTTGTTTTTTTTTTTTAATAATGTGTATCTTCTGCTTTGAGGTTTGCCTTTGATTTCTGTATTGAGTTTCATAACTGTATTCAGGATGATTCCTACCCAGCCCATCCTGGGCAGTCCTTTCTATTGTTGCTTTTGGCCTGAGCTTTCTCTGTCCATTTGATTTGCATTTTCATCCCTGTCCCAGCTGGCTGGAGAGTCTTCCTGGTGTCAGGAAGCCCCACAGATCTGGAATGTGCCCCCCAGGCGCACATGTTGAAAATCTAAGCCCTGATGTGATGGTAGTAGGAGACCTTTGGGAAGTAATTAGGTCAGGAGAGTGGGGCCCTTTGAAATAGGATTAGTGGCCTTGTAGAAAAGGGGCCAGAGAGCTCCTTCTCCCCATGTGAGGCCTCAGCAAGAATGGCTGGAAGTGGGCGTGCTCGAGACCCTGAATCTGTTAGTGCTTTGATCTTGGACTTCCAGGCTCCGGAGCTGTGAGAAACATGTTTCTGTTGCTTATAAGCTACCTGATCTTTGACATTTTGTTGTGGTGGCCCTAACAGGCTAAGACAGTGCGTGACATCCCCAGCAGTGAACCTACCCAACTTGAGTGGCAACCCATGGCAGCAGGAGGAGGGGCTTGCATGTCTCGATCACAATGTTCTGGGCCAGCATTGGCTTCTGTGTGCCAAGTCTGTCTGTGGTTACAGGGAGTAGGCTAACCCTGAGTGCTTTGGGGCAGAAATTGGGCTGGATTTGGGGAGCATCACTGTAAACCTTCAAGATAAAACTGGCATCGGGGCCTTGAGAGTGACAGCTGCTCTGTGCACTATAACAGCCCCTCGGCTCAGTCAGAGTCCTGGAGGCTCAGAGAACCAAGTGACAGGAGTTGGACGAAAGCCTGGCTCACGGACCTGCAAGCAGGATAAGGAACTCCACAGGCAAGACTTGGTGGCTTGCAGTGCCAGGAACTGTGACCACCTGGGAAAGATGCCCTCCCTTGCTCCCCAGCCTCCGTTTGGTGTCGGCGCCTCTTTTGCTAAGACAGTCAGGAAATGCCAGCCTAATGCATCCGTCTCGAGAATACAGGGCACGACAGAAAATGAACGGAGAATGGGGTGTGGATGGAGAGCAACCAGCCCAGAGCACCATGGAAAGAGGAGAAACAAGTGCTGTGGTCTCTGGGCCTGTTGAAAGCCAAGTTTCCTCTCAGACCCAGAACGTATTTACTCAGCATCTGTGCGCACCAGGCCTGGTGCTGGCTGACGTCAGAGCCTCAAGATGGTTGACAAACACAGCAACTTGCTGTCAGGTGCTCCAGGCCTGATTTGGAGGAGACACCGGTGAGCTGTGCAGCCAGTAGAAACCCTCCCGGCTCCCCCACTGCTGCATTCATCCAGGGGATGGTAGTTGTGCCAGAGGCCCACGGTGCAGAGACTTCCCTCTGTTCCCTCATCAGACTGCTTCAGTGGCTGCCAGCATTTGGAAAAGCGTTATCAGACTGGGTGGTTGCAAAACCCATATCTATTTGACTTAGTGGGGATATTGAGAGATTTTTTGGGGATAATGTTCACATTTCCTGAAGACTGTAGAAGCAAGTCCTTCTAACTCACCAACAGGAAGCTCTTCTAACAGCGGGCCACAGGCCACCTTGCAAGCTGGGTGCACTGTGCTGTGGATGTGGGTGAGACCCTGCAGGGATGCATCAGGGATGGGACCAGGACTTGGGGTGGCCCTTGTACTCCGCACACCCCATGGGTGTGGGACGTTACTGTTCCTGAGTGCGCGGCTCCTCGGAGGCCATGGTGGACGGGTCGGACCCACGGGAGTGATCAGCACTCTGGGGCTGGTCCTGATGGGGCAGCCCTGGAACCTAGATGGAGTCTCTAGATGTGCACATGGGGCTCAGTAGCCAAGGGAAGGGCATTCTTTAAAAGTAATTGGCCAGCTAGGCATGTTTCTGGCCTCTCAGCTCTGACTATAGGCCATGCACTTTTGAGCAACACTGCACTGCGGTTCTCAGCTATTAAGCTCAGTATCTAGGACAGATCAAGACCTGGTGAAAAAAAAAAAAAAAAACCACCCTGGGAGGCCAATTCCTGGGCTTTGATCTATCCGCTGTGGGCACGTTCTTGTCCATGGTAATGGGAAGCTGATGTCTCTGTGTCCTGGCCTGCGATCTGGCGGCCACTGGCTCTTGGAACCTTCTTCTCCGTGTAGTAGGAGAGTGATGTTCTGTGCTTGTCCTGGCCTGGGACCTATCGGCCATTGGTGCATTCTCGTTCGTGTGTCCATGTTGATGGGAAGCTGACGTCCTCGTGTGGCCTAGGTTGTGATCTGGCTGCCCCTGGTGCTGCCTGTCCGTGCTAATGGCAGGTGGTGCTGAAGATGGCCAGCCATCAGCACATTCTAGTCCACGGAGAAGGGACGAGGATCTTCCACATCTACCTGAGTCCCCAGCCCTGGGTCACTGCAGGTGAAAAGAAAAGTACTCTTCACAGAGAGATGTCAGTTTTTACTTCAAGCCTAATTTCTGATCTGTAAACAAAGCCTGCAAGAATAAGAGGCTCCGTGTGTGTGAATCAGCTCACCAATTTGACTCACTTAGAGCAACACCTTAGCGGCGCCTCAGCCTCTTAGGTGAAGATTAGCACTTTTTAAGTGAGTGTGAGTCTTGTCGGGACAGTGCAGCGCAGTGATGTGCCCCTCATTTCACGAGCACAGAGAAAAATGGGGCCAGACTGTCCTCCCTGTGAAGAGGGAGGGGAGGCTCCAGGCTAGCACTCTGTCGAGTGCTGTCCGTGAGAAACTGCAGACTGTCACCAGGGTGAGGTCACGGTTCTCAGGATCGCAGCGGGGACAGTTCTCACTCCCTGACACTTGGCAGGCACAGCAGAGCTCCTCACAGCCTCTAGGAACACAAGAGAGCTCCTGTTTCAATGGGCCAACAAAAACCGATTCCGAGTTGTGTAAGCAGAAGGGTGTTAAAGCTGAGCTGTCAGGGGCTGAAGACGGAGGCTTGGAAACATGGTGCCTTTGAGGGTCCCGCTGCCTGGGCAGTGGTCAGGGCTCCATGGCGGGGGGCCTGGACTGGCCCTGGTCACGTTGTAGTTCTCAGGTGTACATCCCAGGGGGAAAGAGCCCCCTCGGCTAAGTTGAGTCTCACCCCACTCCCCCAGGCTCCTATCAACAGTCTTTCTAGATGGCTCCCAGAGACATGGTGTCCCTAGGGGTGCAGGGACCTTGGGAATGTGTTTGTTTCAGGACTCCTGTCTATATAAAGAATTTGATTAAATTTATGAGCCACATGGGGCGTGGTGAGAAGGATCAGTGAAGATTCAGAGGAAGAGGGGAAAAGGGCTGACATGTGTTTATTGTCTGGTCTGGGTATACAAAGGTCCTTGTTCGTGTGCAGGTCCAGGAACCAGATCCTCTTTTATTGTCCAGTGCCCTGCTCCTGGCTGTTGCATATTTATATCTTCCCTGGCTGGGGGGAGATAGCAGTGCTGTTATCTCTCCCTACATGGAGGCTGTCTGGAAGCTGTGGTAATGAGACGCTGCAGATATTGTTCGCCACTGCGTTCTCTGAGGCCGTGTGTTTAAGGCAGGTACAGCATCTCTCCCACTTGCGTTCTTGCAGTGACACCCCCCTACCAATGCTACCACCTATAGCTCTCTCAAAAGTTGTCCCTGCACTGCAGAGACCAACAGTGTTGATCAAACCAAGAAGATGCAGGAAAATGCGAGCCATTGTTCAGGAATCTGTGCACAATCCCACACAGGGGCATTTGATCGTGTCTCTTGCTCTCCCGCCTCAGGTTTGATGGCTGGACACTTCTGAGGAGCACGGTCACCTCCTGTGCAGATTCTCCTCTGCCTAGGTTCGTTTGACGTTCCCTTGCGTTAGGTTGGACTTACGCATCTTTGGCAGGATCGCGATGGAGGTGAGGTGCTTCCCGCAGGGCATCGTATGAGGATGTCAGGTTGTCTTGTTGTTGTTGCCGATGACCTTTTCCATTTGGTGCAAGTGTTGTCTTCTGGGATTTCTCCCCCTAAAGTGATTAGCGGTCCCCCTTATCTGTGGGGGTGTGTTCCAAACCCGCAGTGGAGGTCTGGAATCACGGGTAGTACCAAACTTGTGTGTGTGTGTGTGTGTGTGTTTTCCCATATATACACATCTGTGATATCGTTTCATTTACAAGTGAGGCACAGTAAGAGATTAACAGTAACTAATAATAAAATAGAACAATCCTAACACTTACCCTAATAAAATTACATGAATGTGGGGTCTCTCTCTCTCTCTCTCTCTCTCTCAGAATGACTTACTGGACTATATTCATCCTTGTTGGCCTGGGCAACTAAAACCCTGGAAAGGGAAACTTCAGATTTGGGGCATCTTGGATTTTTTTCTTTGTAACTAGCACACCTCTCCTGGGGGGCTGCTGTGGGGGGATTGGACCTTCGCCCACTAATTGTAGCCTCCAGGGATGAGGCTTGTCTGCCACCACTCTTACAGTGATGTTTGCTGCCGGTGTTTGCAGTGGTTATCTGCTGTCTTCATCGTTTCTCCAACATTTATTAGTTGGAGTCCACTATGAGGGAGAGTTGCTCTACTTCCCTCATTTACTTATTTATTATTTGCTCATTTGTTTATGCCGATGTAAACTTGTGGATACTTATTTTATTCCATGAGTTGAGACCCATTACCCTTCCAGTTGGGTGCTGTGTCCTCTCTCCAAGGCTTCGGGAGTCCTGCTGTCTCTAAGCTGGGAGTGCTGGACTGAGCCAGGCACTGCAGGAGGGAAGCAGTCCTGAGGCGCCGAGAGCCCGCTAGGCTGCCACTGGCCTGAGTGCACATAGTCTGTCGCCAGCCAGGAGCAGCTCCCCCGCATGGCTTCCAGGGGAGACCCTGAGAATCCGGGCTGGGTGCTGCCGCTCAGCAGGACTGAGTTGTCATGCACCTGCTGTGCAGATGAGGTTCCTGGACACTTCCCTGATACCATCTTTCACAACCTGAGACCTGCCACTGCCTCCCAGTGTGGCTGCTGGTGGCCAGATCCCCTGTGAGGAGCAGGATCCGTGCAGTCCTGGTCTGATGGGCAGCCTCCTTGTACACTCAGGGATGTCCAGGGAGGGAGGGAGCCTGCCTTTGTTCTGGATGCAGCGCCTTGGTCACTGGCAGCCTTGCTGCTCAGGTCCCCGACTAGGCTCTGATGACCCACAGAGGGCCATGTGGGCTGCTGTCCTCACTCCGGAATGAAGAAACATTCCAATGTCACAGTGGGGACTTGGACTGCCTGCCAGGCGGAGAGGACACATGACAGATACCGTCTAAAGGCCTGTGGAGCAGCCTGGCCACAGCCCAGATGACCTGGCCCTGGGAGATCCATCTCCTCCCAGAAATAAACCAGACGAGATCCTTCGTCAGATGGCGTGGCCTGGTTTTTGTTTTGGGAAATCTGGACGAGAAGGGGCAGCAGACAGCCTTGGGCCCTGGCAGGGCAGTTCACCCGGGAGTGGCAGCTGGGCAGGCGGGCAGAGGACGGTCGGCGGTCAACCTGCCCCGGATACCATGACAGGCCCCAGAGATGGGAGCAGGAAAAGAAGCCAGATTTGGAGGAAACCAAAGTCAGACTGGATGCCAGGCTCCTGTGTGTGGGGCTGAAATGTCTGGAGAGGGGCCTGTGGCCCAGAGACTCAGGGAGACCACAGTTCCCAGTAGCAAGTGGAAGCCAAAGTCCTTTGTGTGAGAAAACATCCAGGCCTGGGCACCGCAGCACACATGGGCACAGAGGGCATCGTCCCTCCAAGTCTCACCATCACCCTCTCAATACTCCATGCCACCTCTGGGGAGGCCAAGGAGAGGAATTCGAGCCACACTGCTTGGTGCAGTGGCAGACTGCACCCCTCCTGCACTGTCTGCATCAGAATCCATGTGTCTGCTCTCACTCCGAGGGGCTCATCTCTCAGGTGGACGTCAGGGCTTCCCCACACTGCTGCAGACACAGACCAGCATCTGTGCTTCCTGCCTTGGCCGCTCTCCGACCCGAGGTACATTGGGAAATTCCAGGTTGGGGCTGAGGCTGCAGGTCCCCTGCCCTCCAAAATGGCTTCTCCTGCAAGCCAGGTGCTGCACCCTTGGTGAGCGCCCTCTTGCCCCACCCTGCCGACCATCTGGATGCTCCTGGGGGACACTGCCCCCTGAGCCTCCTGAAACCTCTCTGAGCGTCCCTGCCCTGGATTGCAGGGTTCTGTTCAGAGCTGCAAGTCCTGTCTTCCAGCAGGAAATTTTGGGGTACTATGAGCATGTGGGGATCCCCTTCGCCAGGCTCCCCATAGCGTGGAGGGCTGAATTGTGCCCCCCAGCCATGCATTTAATCTCCAATCTCCTAGCACTTTAGGAAGGAGGATCTTCAGAGATAAGACTTGAAGATAAGGTCTTCAGAGATGCATAAGTTAGAATGAGGTCACTGATCTGCTGTGACTGGAGTCCTTATAGAGGTCAGGACACAGACACACTGGAGGGAGACCTGGTGACGCAGGAAGGCAGCTGTGTGTCAGCCAAACAGAGGCCTCGGAGGACACTTCCAGCCTCCAGGACGGCAGGAGGCCCCTGCTGTTGGTTACGCCCCCAGCATGGTACTTGGTCACGGGAGCTCTGGCACCCAGTACAAAGACACCAGAGTGGGTGTGCGTGCTGGGCGTTGTGGGAGGGTGTGCAGGCAGCTTCCTCTTGGAACATGTAGTCTGGTAGGTGTAGGGTGAGCCTGTAGTGAATGCCGGAGGGTGCACCAAGGGCACTGGGCCCTTAGGTCCCGTAGTGGACCTTGCCAGCTTCATGTGCTCCCCATGGTGGGGCTCCTGGGGGGTCACGATGGTGAGGATGAGGGTGGCAACATCGGCAGGTCCTGGGCCTTTTGGATGTCGGTGGCCAATGATGTCTTGGCCTGTCCCCCTGCCACCAGAGATGCTGGTTTTGGGGTTACTTAGTCTCCTCTAAATCTTTCTCAGCACCCACCTCCAAAACCACCATACATCTAGGGGGAAAGCTTGCATCAGTCCTGCTAGACAGGGCCCTGCCACTCTAGCCCCTGGCAGAGTAGGCAGGCCTGGCAGAAAAGGGCGGAGCGGAGTGTGCAGGGCTCCCGAGAGGCAGAGATGTTGGATTTCACCCGGTATGGGCTGCCCCGGGGCCCGTTGGCAGTCCAGCGAGGGCCTGCTGGCAGGTCGACTGAACGAGGAACTCGGACCTTATTCCTCGATCACCCTTCCACCCCCCATCTCAAGGCTGTGGTCTGCAGCGGTCCAGCTGGTGAGAGATGGTAACTCAGAAAAAAAAGTCTTGCTTTCCATGGCTTGGCGAATGTTCCCATAGCAAGAGTCATTTTTCTTCTCTAGTGGAGAGCACCCTGTTAATTGATGTGAATGTTAATGTGTGATTGGGGACATTCCCCGACGTGGGCTTCATGCTGAACGAGGCTGGGAAATGTCAGCTGGAGCATCTGGCGGGGACGTGTGTTGGCTCTCGTGATGGATGGGAGGCTGTCATGGTTCCGGGGTCTGAGCCTGGCCCACTGACCCCTCTGTCATGGCCAGGGCTGGACCTCTGCCCACGCAAGCATGCTCTGGGATCACTGGGCCGGGGGAGCCGGCTGCCAGAGGCTGAGAGCCGGACGCTGGACTCTGATAGGCCGGCCAGGCCATGTCCCGTGGGGGCTACGTTGGCGTGGCCTGGTTTAGTGGGACGGCTGCCCAGCAGCCCTGTGCTGATCCTGGGTGGTACCCTTGTGGGCATCTACTTTATACTGTTTTCTCTTTTTCTGTCCCTGCCCAACCCCTACCACCCTGCCCCTTTTCCCTCTGCTTCTTTCTTCAAATAAAATGTTTTGCTATATGTTCTTTGTAAAACTCTCAAAAAAAAAGATACAGAGAATTGTGAAAGTCACCGAAACCTTATCATTAACTCTGTGGTACACGTTTCTAGGCGACTCTTATATCATACAATAACAGTGGTACTGATAACAGGCTATTTTATCAGGCCCTGGGCCGAGTGTTTCACATACAGTATCTCATTTAGCCTTCACATCGGCTTGGTAAATCTTATTGTGAACCTCATTTTTAAACATTTTGTGAAACCTCGTGAAAACAGAGACTTGGAGAGACCCCCATTATCCAGCAGTGCTATCAGTGCTAGGGTCTAAGTGGAGGGACTTGGAGGCCACACTCTCGTTTCCGGGTTCTGCTGACGTTAGGCCCCGGGGGAGTTAAATGTTACCCAAGGGGTCATGCTGGAGCCATACATCATGGACATGTTTATTTTTTAAGTAGTGGAAAAATCTACAAAACTCTTTGACTAGTGTGAATTTATAAATTTAGTAAAAGTTTTTGCAGTGCATAGAGGGTTTGAAACAGTCCGACCATTTATATTTATTGTGATAGCAGGTGTATTTGTTTTTGCTTCTGTCACCTAATTTAAGTATTCTGTTTTCTGCGGCTTTTCCTTTTTGGTGCTGTCTATATGGTCTATCTTCAGTAATTTGAAAGGTATGTATTAGTTTTACTTGCGGCTTTTCTGACTTTAAGTGGTGTTCTTAAACTTATATTTATTGACTTTGGAAACTTATTTCTAACTGTTGATCCATTTAAACTATAACTTTCTACCTTCCTCTACATTTTCTTTTGTGGGATTGTTTGGCTCCTCTCCCTCCCCAGTTCAGTACACCAATTCCACACTAATTTTACATTCCGTAGTTTTCCTTTCCAGAGATGCATGGCAGGTGACTCCTGGTTGGAAGTCCTGATTATCATGGTCGGACGAAGGGAGAGGTGGGTCAGGTGCTCCAAACCTGTGACTTCCCATCCTTAGGAAGGCAGCTCAGTTTTGAAGTCAAGTCTGGGCTGCGCAGAATGGCAGCTGGAGAATGATTGAGAGAGATGCCGAGTGGAGCCAAAGCTGGAGGCCTTGGGGAGGAGTTTCCAGCAACAAGGGCAAAACGCGGTCTCTCCAGACACCCAGTTTCCTGAAGCCCTGACTTTTCCAGGGGGCACGGCTCGTTCATTGGCAGAAGACTGGCCAGTCCGGAGCCTGTGTTTTCTAATGCAGCATTTTCCTCTAGGCCAGTGGTTCCAAAGGGCTGGCCTCACAGCTGAGTCAATGTAGGTCCAAACACAGATCAGCAATCATTGAGTCCCATCAGAACCCCAGCTGGCCCCAAAGTCCCTGTGGAAATACAGGGATCCAGAACAGCCAAAACCAGTTTGGAAAAGAGAAGCAAGGTCGGAGGACTCTCCCTCTGTGATTTTAAAACTTACAACAAAGCTGTGGTGATCAAGACTGTGTGGTACTGGCAAAGGATAGACGGGGTCAGTGGAACAGAACTGTGAGAACTGAATGTTCACACTGATTTTTGACAAAGATGTCAAGATAATTCAATGGGAGAAAAGGTAGTCTTTTCAGCCAGTGATGTTTGTACAACTGGTTATCCACATGCAGAAGAATTGAGTTGGGTCTCTTCCTTACACCAGGTGCATGGTGAAAAACCAAAGCATTTTATAAAACCCTTTTTAAAATGTGGACTAAGCCTTTGTTACTTTGGGCGGGGCAGAGTCTGAGATATGGCACCAGAAAGACGAATGATAAAAGAAAAACTAGATGAACTAGACTTCAAGAATATCTTTTTTTGGGGGGGGGGATGCTGGAAATTGAACTTAGGGCCTTGCACTTGCTAGAAGAGTATCTTTTATGACTGCAGGGGACATAAGAAGGGGAAAAGACCACCCATAGAATGAGAAAAAAAATTTGTGAATCATGTATGTACTAAGGGACTTGTATCCAGAGTATATAAAATAGTTCCAGTAAAAGAAAAACTGTTCCATTTAAAGTGGACAAGGGATATGAATAGATGTTTTCCCAAAGAAGATAAGCAAGTGGCCAAAAAACACATGAAGAGATGTTTAACATTTTTAACTATCAGGGAAATGCAAATAAAAACATCGTGAGATACTAGTGGGAATGTAAAACCGTGCCTCCTTCCGGGAAACAGTCTAGCATCATCACAATGTCCAGGAGAGGCAAATCTCAGAGATGGAAAGTGGATTTGTGGTTACCAGGAGGCGAGGAGGGAAAGAGGAGTTGGGGGAACGTGGGCAATGACTGCTAAGGTGGATGAGTGTCTTTTTGGAGTGTTGGTGATATGTTCTAAAATTGATGGTGATTGAATTGTACACTTTCGATGTACCATGTAAATGAGTGGATTAAATAGTATGTGAATTACAGCTCCACAGAGCTATTATGTATTTAAAAGAATGAATCTTTTAAATTCATTACTCAATATTGGAAAAAATTATTCTTTCGGTTATGTTTTAAATTCTCTCCTATGTCAAGAGGAGTCTCATTGGGGCCAATAGATCTTTAACGCCTCTCTAATACTTCCCAATCTCTTTTTTATATCAAAAAGAGGTCGAGATTCATGCTCAGGGTCCTAGCAGACCAAGTATCTCGTTGACATTTAATAAAGTAGGGTTGAGGGCAGAAGTCGTGATGGCCTTGAAGACAGTGCCAGGACTTGGTGACCCTCATGCCCACCCGCAGCGGTTCTTTTAGGTGGATGTCCCTTGTAGGACACCTGCATCAGTGACTTCATTTGTTCGAGCCTGACTAGTCTGTATACGTGGGACATCTGCCTGGTACGGTTTGAGTTTCCACCATATGTGAAAGCCTCTGTATAACCCTATCTCTCCGCCTCTGGCTCGTGGGGCGGAGTCAGGCCCTGGGGTCCCTGCATGGTACCAGCTCCTTTGGGAACACAGAGCAGGAGCCAGAGAGAAAGGCAGTCACGCCAGCTCTGAGGTGCAGAGGAAGCCAGAGCGGACAGGCGGAGGGCGATTCTGTGGGCTGTGGAAGGCCTGGCGTGCCAGGAGCCCTCCTTAGCCTTTACTGACACAGGCGTGAGCAGGGAGGAGTGGTTTGAGCTTGGACTTGGCTTGTTCCCAGGTCTTTCTTTGGGAGCTCTCCGTAGTCCTGTTGGAATTGCTGATTGCTGAAGGATGAGCGTACCTGGTTCAGAGGAGGCAGGAGGTGAAGCCAGGTCACCTGGCTTTGCGTCCATTGTTCTCTCTCCCTGCCTGCTTCTCCCCTGCCCTGCATGTCAAAGCAGGGTCCAGCCTAGCCTTCAGCTGGGCGCTGGACTTGGCCCCAGGGCACATGACAGTTGGGGATCAGGCTCAGAGACTGACTGGCTGGTTCAGGCTGAAAGAGGCACTTTGAGGAATAAGGGGTCCATAAGAACTGAAAGTGGATCCAGGTGGGCACAAGACCAGGCAGGCAGGGACTTCAGGGCACTGTGGTGCTCAGGGACAACCCTGTCCTGGTCGCTGTGGTTCAGTCGACCCTGGAAGCCCCAGCTCCTGTCACAGCTCGCTCTGGCCTTGGAGGACAGAGCCCTGCTTGGGGAAGAGAAGGAGTGGCTAGCGCTTGACAAGAACCACTCCTATCCGCCCCCAATGCCATGAGGGTGGGCAGGTGAGGGCTTCCCCGAAGGTGCTCTGGAAGGCGCAGAGCAGGAGTGGCAGAGATGCAGGGGCAGGTCTGGGCTGCCCTCGCCTGCGGGTGGTCAGTGCCCTCCAGAGACAGGTGCCACCCCTCTCGAACAAATGGAGAAACTCATACGCACACCCTCTGGGGTGTGGAACTGGGAAAGAGCCCGCCGCGCTTATCATCTAGTGAGCTAGGGTGTGACTTTACTGCCCAGGCCTGCGCCTGGCCGTGGGGCGGGGCCCGGCAGGCCCTTCCCATGAGATCTGCAGCACACTGAGGACTGTGTCCCGGGCAGGCTGCGTCAGGTGCCCAGAAGCAGCACCCTGGTGGGCGGTGTGAGGTCAGGCTCGTTGCAGGGAGGCTGGTGGGCCTGCCCTTGTCCTGTTGCGTTTCAGAGGCTTGTTTTCAAAGAAGGGAGAAGACGGGGTATGGTTCTGTTGGAGTTAATAGTTCTGGGACCAGGAGTCTTACCAGGGACCAGCATCTTGGGGGAATCCAATAGGAGGTACATGCAAAGTGTGTGTGTGTGTGTGTGTGCGCGCACGTGTGCACGTGCGTGCTGCTGTGCACTGCCTTGCCCTCTTGTTGAAGTCTGATTACCTCTTAGGTTTGGATCGGCCTCAGCCTCTGTTTTCTTCTCTCTTTCTCCCCTGCACTGGGGGTTGAACCCAGGGGCGCTCTTTCACTGAGCTACACTCTCAGACCTTTTTTAGGCCAGGGTCTTGCTAGGTTGTCCAGGTTGAACTTGTGACCCTCCTGCCTTGGCCTTCTGAGCAGCTGGAACTCCGTGTGTGTGTCGCCTCGCCCGTCTCTTCTACCCTCCACTGCCGTACCTGCAGCCCCGGAGGGTGCAGAGATGTCAAGGTGGAGCGGCAGGCCTGTCCCAGCGGGCTGCAGACAGGGAGGAGGAGCAGGGGGCTCTGGCTCTGCGGGTGGAAGCGGGGCCCAGACTTGTTCACTGTGAGACCCTGACTGTGAGGTATCCATGTTCTAAACGCTTTAAAATTTAAAGTAGCAGGGTAGGGCTGTTCAGCCCTTGGATTCTTATAAATTTTTAACGTTTGGTCTCCATTTCTACTGACTGTTTCACCATAAATCAAACAGCAAAGAGCAGGGCACAGAAGAAGGAGGTAGGGACCTCCTTATTTTAATGGTACATTTTAGATGTACATATTGATAACATTCATCATAGGGAATTTGTACCTGTACATGGGACGATGTTTTGTAGCTTGCTGAGACCTAAGTGCTGGTGACTCGGCAGCCAGGCTTCGGGCTCCGGCAGCGGCACCCGAGATTTGGGACACAGCCCTCGCTGGGAGCCTCTCTGCACCGCACAGCAAGGACCCTGATGGAGACGCCACAGTCAGAGACTAGCAGAATCAGAGTGGGGGTCGGGTGCCACACCTTCTGTGAGACACGAGGCGGCACGGTGTGGCGGGGGGGCAGGCGGGCTGGGGCAGGCTCCCAACGGAGTGCTCTTCAGGTCAGCGTACCTGGGAGATTTCGTTAATATTTATCAAGGTGGGAGTGGAAACTGATTCTTCTTAATAAAGTTTACATGTAAAAACAGACACACTTGCCTTCAGCAGCAGGAAAGTCCAAGTCCTGGAAAACACTCAGCAAAACATAGCTCATATTTTGCCTTGTTTTCTTGTCAGTTTTCTACAGTTTTTTAGATGGATTGTTCTTGGGGTGCATACTAAAATGTTTGAAAATCAGGCATCTTTTTAATGAACCCCACTTTCGTGGAGAGTCTTTTACCTAGCATTCTTCAGGCCAGTGGCCTTTGGGAGAGGTTAGTGAATGGCTTTGGCTTGCCCGCCCATTAGTTTGGGGATAGCCATTCACTGGTCATGGTGGTCGTCCATCAGAGATGCTTCGCCCCTGGCCTCAGGGTGATCTGGCTTTGACTCGGTGATGGTCATCTGTGGGTTTTGCGTGGTCCTCTGTTGGTTTTCCATCCATCAGTCTGACAATAGTCAGCCCGTGGCCTTAGGGAACGTGTCACTCAAGATCATCAATATGACATGTGCGAATT
>PVJO010028737.1:0-17708 GCA_004026905.1 Hystrix cristata
ATTTATCTTCTACTAAGCTGCCTTCACTTACACATGATTCTGCCCTTCATTTTCTCATTTTCCTATTAATCTGTGAAAACTCTATTTCAGAACAGCAAATGAAAACAGTGCTCTAAATCCATATTGACCAACGTGGCTTAGAAAATGCAAATGAATCAAGAAGGTAAGTAAATAAGGAAACATTATACAGATGGTCTTTTTAAAGTCTAATGTTGAAGACCCAATGCGCAGTAGTTAAGCCAAGCTGTAAAATCCTGGCACCTCACCTAAGCATAAGGCAGTTCTTCTGTTTTTGAAGCAAGAAAACTGAAGTAGCCCTCTATAACTGGAAGAAGCTAGAAGCAAGTAAATGTAAGTAGAACGACAATGAACTGCAAGACTTACAAAGCAGAAACTACAAATGAAAACCAGAGATTCTTGGGTCAAGTGTGAAAAGAACCTGTAACAAACACACAGAGAACACAGAGATGAGTTATCCCTGCATTTGAAAGACAACAGACCTGGTTTCACACTGCCTTCTCCCTTCCCTGCCCCAGAACTGAATGTATTTTTATAGATTAACTCAGTGTTCCAGTGTTTATCAGACTGAGGGAAGCAACACTTCTCAACATCTGTGTACTGTGCAAATAGTTAAAATAGAATTATCACTGAGCCAATGTTCTAGATTCTATGCTGATTAAGTCTAAGACTACAAACTTCTTAGACACAAAGTATATAGAAAGTATACCTTTCATTGAAACATTGTCAGAGAGTTTCCAGTCTGTCTTTATTTTGTTCTTTTTCACTGTAAAGTGCAAAATAAACTGCCTAATGAAAATACTTCACACAACTTAATCTGTCTCATTTGCTTTGTGAAACCTCTTGTGCGGAACTGGGTCTCTGGGTGAATTTCTCAGAATTATCCCAAGCATACCATCCTAGCACCAGGCTGGTAGTTACGATGAAGTAGGTAAAGATCGCCAAGATGCAGAAAAGCATTGCATATTCCAGTGTTACAGACACACACAGCCATCACGACTTTTGAGCTGAGCCCAGCTCCAGCCCCCCAGCCTAGTCCTGCCTTTTGTCTTTGTGTAAGAAGGGAAGAGTATATATGAATGCAAATAACCTTGGTGGAAGAGTATAGGGAAACCATGATGTTATGCCCAAGAACCACTAGGTTCAAAGATGCAAGTTTTGGGAAACAGCAGACTTTCACAGAACTAGACGTTTCTAAGATTTTCCCCCAGTGCTGGGATTGAACCCAGAGGGCACAGTACTATTCCCCATTCCCTTTTGTATTCTGAGGCAGGGTCTCTCCAAATCACCCAGGCTGGCCTTCTCCTGAAGCTGGGTTTGCCCAGCTGTAGGACATTCCTTACCTAAGGAAAGGCTTATCGAAGTGCAGTGAATCCAGTGAGGGCCTGCTGGCAAGCCTCAGGCAAGATGGCCTCTTGAGGTTAGTCCCTGGTATGCAGGACCCTGGGGCTAAAGTCGCAGAGTGCGAGTTCTACAAACACTCTGGATTGACCTGGGCATGTCTGGTGTTCCTGGCCCTTTCAACAGCATACAGGCCACCAGTGACAATGGTGGTCAGTCAGCTTAGGTAAGATAAAAAACAAACTTTCAGGAAAATAAACAGAGTTTTGATACAAAGTGAAGAGACTCCAGAGGCATAAAGGTTTCGATGGTGGCTTGGGTGGAGGAACAGACCATGGCTCCTGAAGAATGCCACACAGTTAGATAAACGCTGAACAACCTGTCAGGATTCGAGCACAAAAGTAAGGCCAACCCAAAGAGAGGAGCGGGACTCAGAAGCCGGCAGGCTGACTGGCAACTTTTAAGGCCTTTATTTTGACCGACCTGGTTTAATGACCAGAGTGGTATTTCTCCCTACAGGCCCTAGACTTTGAGGGTATTTTTCAGCAACAACTATTAATTATCTTCAAAATCCACTCCTCCCCTTTTATTCTGTAGCAAGAGAACCCCAGACCTTTTAGCTGGATACATTTCTCAGGCTCCTTTGCTGCTAAGTGTGGTCACTGGACTAATTTCTAGACAATAAAATGAAAGAAGAACTAGCAAATATAGTTTAGAGGAAGTGACCTTTCTCTTTTCAGGTGGCTGAAATACAGATGTGAAGGCTGGAGTCAAGACAAGGGGCACATTGAGGATGGAGCACCAAGACAAAAGAGGTCCTCAACTCTGGACTGTCATATGCAAAAAAAAAAAAAAAACCTGTGCTGTAAATTTTTTCATATATAGCTAAGCTTAATCCTACCCATTATGGGCTCACTGAAAGGAGAAATCAAAAACAAACAAAAGCCACTCGGAAATTAGTGCTTTCAGAGATAAGAGCGGAATATTTGTTAGGCTTTTCTCAAGCCAGCTGAGGCTCCCCAACAAGTAAAGAAGCTTTTTCTAAGACGTGTTTAGGACACCAAGAATCAGCACATACAGAGCATTCAAGGGGTCCTGGAGTTCAATAGGATTTGATTTAGAACAGTTTAATAACCAAGACGTACTGGGAGCGGGCTGGGCTAGAGGCTCCTTTGCGCATACAAAAGACAGTCACTGGAATTCAATACTAATAGCAGGGCATGGTGGCGCACACCGGTAATCTCAACATGCTGGGAGGCTGCGGTAGGAACCCAGCCTGGGCAACTCAGCAACTTAGTAAGACCCTGTCTCAAAATAAAAGACCTGAAAAGGCTAGGGATGTAGTTCAGGACAAAAGCTCTGGGTTCAATCCCCAGTACTACAAAAAAGATTTTATCAATATCAAATTCTTTTTTCAAACTGGGATTGAACCCAGGGCCTTCATACTGAGCTACATCCCTATTCCTTTTTAAAGTTTGAGACAGGGTCTCACTAAGTCAGTAACTGCTACAGTTGAATTTCCAATCCTCCTGACTTAACCTCTTAAAGTGCTGGCATTACAGAAGTGTGCCATTGCACCCAGCCTCAATATTGATAAAATCTTTGACTTGGCCTGCACAAAGAAATAATGCATTACTTTAGTATCTGCAGGCAAATAAACAAAAAATAATGGATAACCAAAATTTTTTAAGAACACAAAAGGAGAGATAAATAACTCAGGGTATATCGTTTGTAAAATATGCAACAAAATCCTCAGGAGAAAAAAACACATTTGTTCTGAAGACTGAAAATATGACATTAAAGTAACATAATACAGAGTCATGGCAAGAAGCCACAGACTGCCACCACAGAAAATGAATTAAATTTGCTTCTTAGGAATAGAGATATAGCTCAGCATGCTAGAGTAATTTTTTTTGTTTCTTAATGGGATCATGAAGTTGGGTATTGTTCTGAACTGCTAGCCAAGCAAATCCTGAAGCATACAAAAGCAAAAGAAGAAAAAAAAGAGATGTAAATTCATCCTAAAACACAGGAGAGGCAATGTTCATTTGGAACTGGCAAAAACGAATACAAAGTATCAGCTCTTCACATAACAGCTAGGGATCTTAAAATACCCAAGGATTGGGAACTCTAACCTTGGGGACCCTCTGTTCAGCACATGGACAATTCCTGCAGAAGCCCCTGGCCAGAGCTTCAGAAATCCTTCTGCTCAGTCCACCTGTGCTTCTGCTGTAGTTAGGATTTTCACTGTCTACCAAAGGATCATCTGTTAAAGGCTTACTCAGCTTGGCACTACTGGGACGTGGTAGAACCTTTAAAAATTGGGCCTAAAGCCGGGCATGGTGCCACACACCTGTAATCCCAGCACTTGGGAGGCCAAGGTAGGAGAATCGCCTCAAATTCAAGGTCAGCCTAAGCTACATAGTCAGTTTAAGGACAGCCTGAACTGCACAGTGAGACCCTGTCTCAAACAACAACAACAACACGCGCGCACACACGCACAAAAGTTGGACCTAGTGGGAGGTCTTAGGTCATGGAAGACAAGTCCTTGAAAGGGGCAATGGGATCCCTGCCCCTTCCTGTTTCTGTCTTCCAGTGCCCGTAAGTGGAGTAGGCTGCTTCTACCACTTGCTCTTGCCAGGATGTGCTACCTCAACACAGTCCAAAAGCAAAAGCTAGTTGGCCATGGTCAGTCAGAAACTTCTTAGAGTAGACTGTGAGCCAAATAAATCCTTCCTCTTTTTAAGTTGTTTATCTCAGGTATTTTGATTATAGTAATATAGCCTGTCTTGGGCACCTCCTAATAGTCAGGCCCAACAAAATTAATTGCTTTAGGCACATGTCTATGCCTGTTAAATGTCTAAAGGGGCCAGACAGGGGATGTACATCTGTAATCCCAGTTATTTGGAAAGATGAGAGGTAGGAGGATCACAAATTCAAGGGTACCCTAGGCAATTTAGTGAGACCCTGTCTCACAATAATGCTAAGGGCTAGGTATGTAGCTCAGTAGTAGAGTGCTTGCCTAGCATGCACAACGTCCTGGACTGAAAAAAAAAGTCTAGAGAGTACGACTGTCAAACCTGAGAATTTTATTAGCTAGGTCACACAGCTGAAAATTTGGTTCCAAAATTCAAAGGTTGAAATGAAGCATGAAAGTCAATGATAGTCCCATGATTAAACTTCACTGGTTTACAAAATAGTTGCAAAGTGAGGATGAGGTTTTGAAAATTAATTTAAAATGTTATACAATTGTCAGCCAGCCAGGGTGGTGCACATCTATAATCCGAGCACTCTGGGAGGCTGAGGCAAGATGATCTCAAGTTCAAGCCCAGCCTGAGCAATTTAGAAACTTACTGAGATTCTACCTCAAAATATAAAATAAAAAGGGCTGGGGATGTAGCTCAGTGTAAAAGGCCCTGGGTTCAATCACCAAGACTGAAAAATAAAAGCTATACAATTGTCTGCCATATAATAGTTGGATATAAAAAAAAAATAGTTGGATATACTTAAAACTAGGAACTGTACACTTAAAAATGGTTAAAATGGTAACTTTTACATGTGGTTTGTTTTGTTTTGTTTCTGTGCTGGAGATCGAACTCAGGGCCTTGTACTTGCAAGGCAAGCACTCTAATTTACGTGTTTTTTTTTTGTTTTTTTTTTTTTTGGTGCTGGGGATCGAACTCAGGGCCTTGTGCTTGCAAGGCAAGCATTCTTAACCACTGAGCTAAATCCCCAGCCCATTTATGTGTGTTTTTAACCACAAGTATTAAAGAAAAAGGGTGTACATTTTGAATCATGTTCAGGCAGGTATACTGTCTAGAATTTCTACCTAGGCTTTTTGCTTTCATTTTGTTTTGTGTGACAGGGTCTGGCTGTGTAGTTCAGGCTGGCTTTGTGGTCATCCTCTTTGCCCTAGTATAACCATCTGTGAACTGGATGGCAAGAGCACAGCTTCTTGTTTCTCTCCTTCCATTCTGTAGCTTTGGGAAGAAACTAGTTTCTGTGAGTATAGAATAAATCCAGAAATAAAGTGCCAGGAGAAAGCAAGATAATCTGGGTAAGTCTGGTTTTAAGTCTGTGTAGAAGCCAAAAATAAAAATGACAACAGTTAAAGCTGTGAAAAATTTTTATAATAAAAGCTCAGAACATGGAAATTGGACAACATTCCTCTAGATTTGACATTAAATGACTTAATTCCCGACCCCCTCACTTCATTTCCTAAAAATTAATACTTTCTGTAATTGACCTTGTAAAAATCACCAAGTTCATTCATCTTCTGCTTTCAAGTACTGGCCTCTGTCAAGCTGGTGAGGATATAGAGTGCTAGATTCCTTGAAGTTTAAAAATGACCTACAGCTCCATTTCAAACAAACATTAAATTATTCAGAATCTAAATTTACCCCAAATTAAATACAGGTAATGTCAGTCCAATAAAAATCCCAACAGAGTTCTTAGGCCACGTGCTACGATCTGCTGCCACCCAAAAGTTCCATCCCCAAATCTCTACACCTGGATGGTCCTGGGAGATGACAGGTCCATGCTGGAATTCGTGGCTTTACATGGGGAAGAGCCCAGGGCCGGCACCTTCCCCCTGCCATGAGGCTGACACCTTCACCACGTTACAATGCAGGAAGAGGCCTCCCCAGATGCATCCCCTTTGGTCTAGGGCATTGCAGGCTCCAGAACAGTGAGAAGTAAATCTGTTCTGTAGCAACTTCCCAGTCTGTGGTATTATGTTACAGCAGCAGAAAACAGACTAAGACATCAGGCAAGCTGATTGATTCTAACACTCATATGGAGAAATTAACATAAAACTAGTCATGACTATTCTGCAAAGTAAATGGCAACTGCATTAAACACTAAGGTTTGTTACAAATCTTCAGTAATTAAAGCAATATGATAGTGGTATTGAAATAGATTAGTGAGCTAGAATAGAGGGTCAAGAAATAGACACAAATACATTTGGGAATTATTTCATTCAGTAACAATTTTTGAGAGGTTTTTACCAAGCACCAGGAAAGCAAGAGTGAACAAATATACAGACCCTGTCCTCAGGAAGCCAGCAGTCTCATATAAATAAAGGCAACATTTCAAATTAGTGGTGCAGACTAAAAAACTCAGCGGTTTGTCTGACTGCCTATTTGAGGGAATAGGAAAGCACTCCCACATTTATGTGGAGCTATATTTATTTTACAGAAGTTTTAAAATGAATAATGAAAGAATTAGAAGTTTTCACTGCACCCAGGCATGGTGGCACATGCCTGTAATCTCAGCACTCTGGGTAGCTGAGGCAGGAAAATGGGGGATTCTAAGCCAGCCTGGAACATACTGAGAGCCTCTGTCATTAAAAAAAAAAAAAAAGAATATAACTGCATAAATTATGTAAATATAAAAATACACATACATCTAATTAGGGTCAAATATTTTAATACACGACCCCAAACATTAATTTTCCTAATATAAATCTACCTCTTGAATATAAAAATAGACCACTAGATGGAAAAAATAAAATCAATGGTTTATAAACAAAGATAGCCTACATAGTTTGTGTTTTGTTTTATTTTGTTTACACAGGGTCTTGCTATGTAGTCCACGCTGGCCTTGAACTTGTAGCAATCTTCCTGCCTCAGTTTCCCGAGTACTGGGATTACAGGCATGTGTCACCATGCCTGGTTTATAATTTTTAACCAAATAAATAAAAATTAAAATGAGATATGTTTCATTTATCTTTTGGCAAAGATGAAAAAGTTTGTTGGTGAAGGGAAACAAACACTCTATAAACTACTGGTAGGCCCAGAGACAGAAGCAAGCTGTGTAGAGGGTGTTATAACAGCTATCAAATTTTAAGTAAGCAGAATTTTTGCAGGTATGAAAAGCTAGGCAAGATAAGCAAGGCAGTAATAATTTCTAATTGTCTTTAAATTAGAAATTATATCTTACACTAGTGTTGTCCAAACTTTTTTCATAGGTGAAATAATTTTAAGCAAAAATGTTTACTTATTTATAAATGATATACATAAGCCACTAAATTGAAATTTGTATTATAATGCACTTCTCCAACAAAAGTTTAAGAAAAAAATGATTGCGTTTGTTGGCAACAAATTTGGCCTGAAGTGACATGAAGTTATTAATATTCTTTATTCTGTTCAGTGTGAAATTTGAGTATTCATGCTTTCTTTGTTGTGCTCGATTTTGGATGCTGCCCCAGATGCACAGAGAGGTGCAGGGTAATGTGTGGAGCAGGTACTCACAAATGTGAACACGAAAACTTGTAAACTCCAAAAGCCATCAGGCCTCAAGGGTGTTGAATAGAAGACTGGACCTGCATAACCTTCTCCTGAAGACTGGCAAATAGCAGGTGCTAATAAGTACCTGTTTAATGAGTAAACTCTGATTCATCCTAATGACCATCAACTGTCTGCCTGTGAGGCCTATGAAAGTGTGGAAGCCTTATTCCTTGTGCTCCAGGGCCACAGACAGCCACTCAACACTTCTGCCTGCCTTTTATAGCATTTGTTTAGTGTGGTCTTGGGCTTATTGGGGTCAGCTCTAAATTCATGGGATTATCAGTATCTTTACCTAAAAACAGTTGCTTTTTCCTGTTTTTCTGCAGCATTAGGAGCAAATAACTAAACTTGCACAAATTAAATAACTGGCTCTGAATAAAGTCTTAGGGGCTTTGCATTTCCAGTGCACCCTCTGTAACACCTATTTTCACTGCTTAATAGGCCTACTTCCTGGTTCACAAAGTTTGGGAACAAAGAAGTGGCCACAGGACCAGAAAGTTGTTATTATTTCACTGTAAGTGTGTGTAAGGAGGTATGAGAAGTTAGAACTAAGTCTTGAAATTAAGCACTATAAAAGTAAGCTTCCTGAGGACAGGCTTTTTGTCTGTTTTGTCCGGGACTGTATTCACACTGCCTAAAACAATAAGGAAGGGGTGGGGAGGAAGACGGTGGGTTTGCCCTGACAGTTCCAGGAGATCCTAGTCCTTAAGGAAATCCTGGATGGGCAGATTGGCAAATGCTGTGAAGGCCAGAATTAAAGACAGACAGATGAAGGAAGGTGGTACTTTTTAAATGTCAATATTCAGAAACATTAGTTTGGCAGATCAGCTCTTAAAAGATGGAAGGAAAAACGGTCCGTATCAGCAGCAATAGTGTGTCATAACTTCCAGGCAAAAAAGAAAATATTTTAAGCCAAATGCCACTTTAAAAGGTCTACACTCAGAACCTCCTATTGTGGCTAAAATGAATACATTTTTGTATGCATTGTCAGCTAAACGCCTAAGGCACGGAGTTCCTCCACACCGGAAGCACAGTGAGGATGCCCGGGAGCAAGGTGGGATTACAAGCAAGGATCCGAGTACGTGGGTGAGACCTGGGAATTCTGATTGAGAGCCGGAGAGGCCTGAGCCAGAGCCCGAAGAGCATAACAAAGTAGCATTGGGTAACTCTCAATGTGCTTCTGTATCGTGCTTTGCAGGCGGGACAGTGAGGACAAGGCTGGGAGGAGTCGAGGATGTTGGGGTGTCCGCGGGAGGAAGGAGCAGCGCCAAGGAAGAGGAGTCGACTCAGAGCAAAGACTGCAGGAGAATTTGGCCCAGGTGGGATAGCTGGAGACCAGCTGCGTGCGAGGATGGAAAGTGAGCGTGGGTGCCAATGGGGAGATGCAAAGACCGTAGGGTCCTACAGGGTCGGCCCGAGGGGGAAGCGTCCGGTCTCGGGCCCAGGGCTGAGGGAGGCCAGGCCGGGATCAGCCTGCCACGTTCCTACCGGTCCGCGAGCGTCCGGCCGCAGGTCCTGGAAGTCAGAGCCGTAGATGGCCTCCAGGGCCTGCAGCTCGTGGTCCTGCCGCTGCGGGTAGCTCTCCTGCGGCTCGTCCCGGCCCCGTGCGGGAGCCCCACGGCCACCAGCCATGGCTGCGCGGTGGCCAAGGCCGGCGGCCTGGCAGCGGCGGCTCAGGGCCAAGCCGGCTCCGGGTCTGGGCCGCTCGCCGCAGATGGGCTGGGGGCGGGGGCTCAGCGCCGGGGGCGGAGTATGGGCGGGGCCGGGGTTTGGGCGGGGCCCAGGCCGGAGCTCGAGTTAGGGGCCGGGGCTCCACGCAGGGGGCGGGGCTCGGAGCCGGGGAAGTGGCGGAGCAGGGCCGGCCCGTGGGCGGGGCTCCACACTGCGGGCAGGATTGGGTTCTGGCCCCGCTTCGGGGGGGGCTTCGCGGGCAGCGAGGAAGGCTGCAGACCCGAGAGAAGGAGGAAAGCTCGCTTGCTGCGGGGTGGCGAGCGGAGTCAAAGGGCCTGCACGGACGTGGGAGAACAAATCATGCCGAGTGGCATAATGTCAAACTGCACAGAAGCGCGAATTAGATCTCCACAGACTTTGGTGGGTTCTCTGCTCACTTATTGTCTCACCGTGAACAAGGCTGTTAGAAATGAAAACTGAAAGCACTACTCGGTTCAGCACCCCCATACCCTAGATTTAGCGTACCCAGGCTTGCTCTCTGCCCCTTACATTCCTTGTCTTTGAGGATCTCCAGTTCCAGCGTGCTGTTTCAACTGAAAATTGTCTTTTCCTGAAGGATACTCTATGAGCTACTTTCCCGTGAAGAAAATTATGTTCCCTGTCCAGTTCATTTAATGCATGTTTAGGGGGTCTGGCATCATCTTCCTACTAATGCTGCATATTGATTCAGAGTTTAGGTTTCGGGGACAAGTTTTCTCTGTCCACCTTGCTTGCTCCTTGGCTGTTTACTGTGTGATGATTATTTACGTATTTTGCTGTCCTGCATCCTCTTGGTTCTGGCCAGATAACACAAATGCACTATCTTGATCCAAGGCCCCTTTAAACTACCTTCTCCTTCCCTCCACTGGAGACCTGTTCCCTTCCAAGCCATCCTTGACTAGGTAAATGGCACCACCCAACTAAGTGTATTCTGGCTTCCCTTTCTCTCAGCTCTCACATCTGGATAGTCACCATTTCTTCAGTCACCCCACTATGTTCTATTACATTGCCACTACCTCAGTTCACATCTTGTCATCCCTTCCTCTGGGATATGACAGTGGCTCCCCACCAAGTCTCTGTCTTCATTCTTGCCCTACACATGAAGCCATTCTTCCCACTGTGGCCAGAGTAATGTTTCTAATTGCAAATATGCTCGTATCACTCCAATCCTTAAAATTCTTCCATTTCTCCATTGATCTTTTTTTTAGTTATAAACTCGAATTATGGAAAATTTCAACACACATAAAAATAGAGGAAATATTATAAATTGCCCTGTACTCATCACTCAGCTTCAACAAATTATAAATATTTTGCTGATGTTATTTCATCTTTTCTCTTCACTGCCCATGAGTATTTTAAAGAAAATTTCAAGCATCATTTTTTCTTTTCCCCTTTAAATACTTACATATGTACCTCTAACAGAGAAGGACATTTTAACCAACATAAGACCATTCTTAAAAATGTAACAATTTATATTTTGGAGGGGAGGAACAGAGCTAGGGATTGAAATCAGGGCCTTAAAGTTTTTTTTGTTTTTGGTTTTGGTTTTTTTTAGGGCCTTAAAGATTTTGTTTATCGAAAATTTGAATGTGTATTGAGTGCTGGACATAACTGACACAAAGGGATCTGTGGATTAGATGGCTGTGTTAAATCAGGGCTAATGTCCTGATGTAAATTAATTGGCTTCTTTTTAATGTTAATCTTTTCAGCAACCACGTTCTTCTTTATCCCAACTTGCAGGAGCTTCCTTTCTAGCAAAACTTGAAACTTTTTGTCTTTTGTCCTCCAGGCTCATCCCTATTGCTGCAAATGGCAGCACCTGATTCTCACTGCAGATCTGGCTAAAAGCAGCCAGCAATACTCATGGCACAGCATGAACACTGGGCTGCCTTGATATTTCCTTCACCAGGTCAATTAGTCCATTGCCCTCAATCTCAGTCTCCCACAAAGTCTTAGGACATGAGCAAAAGATAGACAAACTTTTTGCCACAGTATAACCTACTTGGCCTCTAGTCAATTTGCCAGTGGAGCCCTTGTTCCCAACTGATACCTCGTAAGCCTGGCCATTACTGTCTGCATTTCTATCAGTATTCTGGTATTTCGAGTTGCAGCTGGAATCATCCATAAGCAATCATCTAGAATGCTCATATAATATTCTAGAGATTCTCTAGCCTGCATCATCAAAGCATTCCAAACTCCTTGCACAAGCCAGTTCCAAAGGTTTCTAAACCACATGATCAGGTACAGTTTCACCAACAGCCTTACTTCTGGTACCAATTTTTTTGTATCGGTCACTTTCTTGTTGCTGGGACAAAATGCCTGACAACCACAAATTGAGGGATTAGAGGTTTACTTTGGCTTTCCATTTTCAGAGGATTCAGTCTGTGGTTGGTTGGTTCCATGACAGAAACAACATGGTAGAGGGCATGATGGAGGACATCTGTTCATGTCACAGCAACCAGGAAGCAGGAGGTGGGATAGGAACAAGAATATACCCTTCCAGGTTGCACCCCCAGTGATCTTCCTCCAACCAGGCCTTACCTTCTAATGGCATATTCAGCTACTGAACTCATCAGTGGGTTAATGTGCTGGTGAGTATAATGCTCACATGATCCATTCACCTTCCAGACACATGAGATTGGGGGGCATTTTAGATCTAAACCATAACAGACATTTTCATTGGATGTAGAATTCTGCATCAACCATTCTTTTATTTCAGCACTTGAAATTTTTAAAAATTTTAATTAATGTAAGTATACATATTTTAGGGGCACAATATGATATTTCACTGTGTATACATTGGCATATCTGCCACCTCAGGTATTTATTTTTTTGTGTGTGTTGGGAACATTCAGAATTCTTACTAGTTATTTTGAAATATAAAATTAATTTTATCTACCATAGTTACCCTACTGTACAATGAAACATTACAAGTTATTCCTGCTATCCAATGATACTCCTGTACCTCTTACCCATTTTCTTTCCATCCCCTCATCCACCTTTCCCAGTTCCTTATTATCAGTATTCTACTCTCTATTTCTATGAAATAAATGTCTCTAACTTCCACATGTAAGTCAGAACATACTGTATTTGTCTTTTTGTGCCTGTCTTTTTTACTCACTATACTGTCCTATGGGCTCTTCCATATTGCTACAAATGACAAGATATCATTCTTTTTATGACAGAAATATTACATTCTGTATCTCTATCTCACTTTTTCTTTATTCATCCATCAATGGACACCGAGGTTGATTTCATATCTTGCCTTTTGTAAATATAGCTGCAATAAACATGCGAGTGTAGGTATTTTTTTATATATATTCATTTTATTTCCTTCAACTATATACCCAGTAGCGAGATTTCTGACTAATATAGTAGTTCTATTCCTAATTTTTTGGAGGAATCTCCATGCCATTTTTTGTAATAGTTGTAGTAATTTACATTCCTACGAACGATGTGTGAGTGTTTCCCTTGGTATCCTCACCACAATTTATTTTTTTTGTCTTTTTGATAATAGCCATTCTAACCAAGGTGAGATGATATTTTTTTTGTGATTTTAATTTCCATTTCAGTGATGATGTTGGGCATAGCTTTGTATGCTTGTTGGTGCTGTTTCTTTCCGGCCTACATGGTTTCAGTGAAAATTATGCAGTCATTCATCTTGTTTTTCCCTTATAGGTAATGTAGTAATTTTCCTTGGGTACTTTTTTTTTCTATTTCTTAGCTTTTAGAAGTTTGATGATGATGTATTTTGGTGTGGTTTTCTTTGGGTTTATTGCTTGGGGTTCATTCGGCTTCTTTAATTCCTAGGCTTATTACTATTATTATTATTTTGCCAAATATAGTAAAATTTCAGCCATTACTTCTTCAAATGATTTTTCAGCCCTGCCTTCTATCCTTTTTCCTCCCAGGAAGTAAAAACACTTGTTCTTGCAATGCTTTGTTGCCTGGAAACCAGGGGCAGGAGACTGCTGTTCCTTCTGCTCAAGAAAGTAAGAAATAAAAATTACTTAATGAATTTTGCACCACTTTGTGAAGATTTGTGCACCCTTACATATTTATGTACACAGACAAGACTTGCCCTTTAAATTCTGGGATACATTTATACTTTTACTTTAAAGCTATGCTTTTACTTCCACATTAGACTATGAGTCATAGCATTTTGTAGTCATATCTTTTACCAAATGAGATATTACTATCTTGATTACTTAATTTACTAGAATTGGTCCTAGTTAACGTTTGATTCTTTTTTTTTTTTTTTTTTTTTTTTTTTTTTGGTACTGGGGATCAAACTCAGGGCCTGCTTGCTAGGCGAGCACTCTACCCACTGAGCTAAATCCCCAGTCCAACTTTTGATTCTTATTAAAATTAAGCCAGGAATGGAGGTGGATGCTTATAATCCCAGGACTTTGTGAGGCTGAGACAGGAGGATCACAAGTTTGAGCCCAGGGTGGGCAACTTAGTGACTTAGTGAGATCCTGTCTCAAAAACAAAGTTAAAAAGGGCTAAGAATGTAGCGCAGTGCAAAGGCCCCTGGGTTCAATCTCTAGGACCAAAGAAAAGAAAAAAGTCAAGATTTATTCTTAAAGACATATTTGCCATGCTTGGGAATACAGGAAAGAATGTGTGCTAGTTAACTATAAAAGAGGAGTCCCCCAAAGGGGTTGAGAAATTATATTCTTTAACAGCTAAATAGCTTCCCAAGGTGACTCCTTTGAAAATGATAATCCTCATGGATATTTTAGTTTGGAATATTTGCTTTTAAAATTAGTCTGGGGGCTGGGGATTTAGCCCAGTGGTTAGAGTGCTTGACTTGTAAGCACAAGGCCCTGAGTTCGATTCCCAGCACCAAAAAAAAAAAAAAATTAGTCTGGTTGCTTTATGATCACTACGTGTATTTTGTGAATGTCTTTACAAGTCATGATAAAATGAAAATCTGGTGAATGCTGTTGCTGAGTGCTATCCAGTGGAAAGGCAGGCTTGTAAAAACAGTACAGTGTGTCCTTGTCCGTCTTATTTATGGAATCTGGCACCATGTAAATTCTGGCTTTTCCTCAGTGTCAAAATGACCATGAAAGGTAAACATTTTGGATTGATTCACGACATCCAGGTGGCTGCAACAATGCAACTAAAAACACTCATGAAAGAGGACTTCTGGAACTGCTTCAGAAAATGGCAAGAATGCTAGGATAGGTGTGCTCAAAGCAAGAGAATACTTTGAGGAGGATTAATGGCAATATATCTTTTACTTTAATAAATGTTTTAAAAACTTAAACATTCATTGTATTTTTAAATCATACCTTGTGTGTGTATGTGGGACTATTGAGGGTTCATGGGGAGAGAAGGGAAGGGTGTACACCCTTCCAGTTCCTTTATTTCTGTTAGGAACTTAGTATAGTCTGTACGTACATGCCTGTTAGAAACTGGTAAACTACATTAGGAGATATATTCTTAGGAAATCATGTCCCAATCCATATATTGGGACAATACATAATACATAAAAGGCTTTATTAATGTCCTTTAAATAGATCATTGTTTTGGTGACAATTTAACATGCCCAAAATGAAGAACTTTAAATGCAAACATATCTAGCACAATAATGCGTTGGCTAAATTCTGGACTCCTAAATCTTCAAGAGAAATTTCCTGAAAAGCTATTTCTGCCCTTTGCTAATTGCAAAAAAAATGGTTCTTGGGACTGGGGATTTAGCTCAGTGGTTAGAGTGCTTGCCTTGCAAGTACAAGGCCCTGAGTTCGATCCCCAGCACCAAAAAACAAAAAAAGTGGTTCTTTTATTTTTTGACATATAAGTTTATTAAAGAGTATTTTATTTAAGCCTACAGAGAGAGAAAGTTTTTTAAAAAAATATTTTTGGGGTATTCAGGATTCATTCAACCTGGGGCCCTTTTGCCTGCTGGGAAAGTGCTTTATCACTGAGCTACAACTTCACTGAGACATTTTTCAACATCAGAAGGTAAGGCTTTTTCCTCCTTTGATATTTGTTTTCTTTAAACATCAATACACAGGATTTGATTTTATACCATTACCCTTTATTAATGTCCTACAGCAAACCAGACACTGTAAGAGTTTTTCAAGATCTCAGTACTTTATTGTCATCAAAATGGCCTTATAAAGTAAATAGGCATTTTTCTCTGTTTGGTGGAGGGGAAAACTGAGTTTAGAGAGGTGAAGCTGCTGCCCCCTGTTGCTTGAGCATAATTGGAATAGTGGGGCAGACATTCACACCCAGGTCCAATGGACACCAATGTCCATGCCCCCAGCACACACACTATAATAGACTCTTCAATCCTGAGAGTAGGTAAGTTTGCCCATAAAAAGACAATCTGAGGATTTAGCTCAGTGGTTAGAGAGCTTGCCTTGCAAGCACGAGGCCCTAAGTTCAATCCCCAGCACCCCCCCCAAAAAAAAAGACCTTCTAGGTTTCCAGAAAAGGAGAAATTTGTTCTCACCTTTATTAAGCTTAAGGACTCTCCATTAAGTCACTTAAACAATATAAGTTTATCAGAGACCAATATGTTTTTGGACATAAAAAGCCTGATAGTTCAGAGATGCCCAGAAGCTCTATTATCAGCTACAACTTTCCTTTTACAAGGACCTGGGATATCCTAATTGCCCACTGCCAATGCACACAGAAATTTTGTAAAGTTCTGACTCAATACCTTCTATTCCCTAGAAATAAAGTGCATTCTCTTAAATATGCAGGCCCTATTTCTCATAAACTGTATCTGCCAGGGTAGGCTAGGTTATGTTGTGATAATGAGCAACTGTAAAAATAATGGTTTATAGATTTTTTTTCTTTTTTTTTGGGTGCTGGGGATCGAACTCAGGGCCTTGCACTTGTGAGGCAAGCACTCTAACCACTGAGCTAAATCCCCATATAATTTATTATGGGTCTGACTGGCTCTCCAAGGTCTGTACCCTCCCATATGGTGACTCAGAGACATAACATGCTTCCATCTTTTGACTGCTCCATTTCAACACAGGCCCCTTCCACAATCACAGTGGCAGAGCAGAATAGAGACTTGAGAATCACAACAGCATTTCACTCTCTTGGCCCACAAACGACTTGTCACTTCTGCTCCTATTTCATGAATAATAATAGTCACATGACCCTGCCCACTTACAAGGGCAGCTGAGGAATAGAGTATTCTGTATCCCTGGAAGAAGAGAATGAGATAATGCTAAACACCAGTAATGTCCGTATAATAACTCGCATCATCTATGTTTTTCATTTAGGCATAGACATACTCATTTGGAAAAAGAACTGTTTATTCCAGATGGATAGCGGGGTGCCATAAGGACTTCTCTTTTCTCAGCATGGTGCTGTTTGGGCTTACCAACATAAAACTACTTCTATTTCTCCAGTATTTATCTTTAATAAAAAGCGATATAGGGACATGTGAGGGTGTGATATGAGGGATAGGAGGGAAAAGAAGGAAAAATAAAACCAGTGGGATCCATCTCACCTCATCACCTTGATCTTTGCAATTATCCTAAGTCCTATTTCATCTCTTCTTTCTCCTACCCAGGTCCCTTCTTGCTTTTCAACAAATTTCTAGGAATATTGTATCTGAGAATTCTTTTGAACCCAAGAGAAAGATAGTTGTGTTATTACATATAGAACCTTACTTGTTGGAAAAGTACTTGTTATTAGCATCTATGTGATCTGCTTCTATGCTATAAAAGTATAAAGGAAAAAGCAGAAAAGGAAACAGTTTATTTTAAAGATCTACCATATTAAGATTCTCTAGACAGACGTAACAGTAAATACAAAGAGAGATTTATTATAAAGAATTGGCTCATGCAATTATGGAGACTAACAAGCCCAAAGTCAAAAAGCTGGATACCTGGGAGAGCAGGTGGTATATTTCCAACCCATGTCTAATGGCCTGAGAATCAGGAAAGTCAGTGGTGGACTTCCCATTCAAAAGCCAGCAGGCTAAAACCCAGGAAGACCCAAACGCAGGCAAAAGCCAGTGTCTCAGTTTACAGACAGTGCACCAGGAAGAATTCTCCCTTACTCTGCCTTTTTGTTCTCTGTAGGCTTTCAACTGATTGGATAAGGCCCACTCACATAGGGCAGGACAATGTCCTTTGTTCAGTCTGCACATTCAAATAGCAGTAATCTCATTCAGAAACACCCTCACAGACACACCTAGAGTAATGTTTTACTAAATATCTGAACACACTATGACTAGTCAAATTAACACATAAAGTTGACCATCATAATTATTTTCCCATGGTTATAAGAAGTAAAATCCATAAGTGAATCTATTATATGATTAATTTAGGAAAGGGTGATGGGGGAAATCTGTAAAAATCTTTTGTATTT